>CAWUHX010000023.1:1662738-1853626 GCA_963922205.1 Romanomermis culicivorax
ATATGTTCAATTTTTCGTGACCAGACTATAATCAAAGGACTTCCCTAACCTACTAACATAACCACTGTCTTCACTTGGATAGCAATTAATTTGCATAGAACACATATTTTCTATTCCATTGAAAGGCTGTGTGTCAGTACTCAGTAATATGTTATTCATTCTTTATTGATGGAACTGCATGATGGATGACCACTTTTTCTATTATTTTTCCATAAAATGTTTCTATGCATTCTATGCACTAGCACTTGTGCTCTGGAAACTTTATCCATTGTTAATTTTGTGTTACAGGGACATTTTTGGAAATACTGGTGATGGACAGTGGTGAATTTTCTATTGCTACCAGTTGCCATCAATCAAGCCTCAATGTCTGTAACATTTTCCCCAGTCAATAGGCTCCAATAATGAGAATGGTAAGCTATTGATTATTTCAATGATAACAGTTACATGCTACTAAATTAAAAAGTAACAGTGTTCTTGGCGAAAAGTTGCACCCTTCTAGTCTTATTGACAAGTTGACTGCATTGCAGCATCTTGTCTGAAGTTTGCTCCCAGGACAGATTGCAACAAGTTCTTAACATAAAGCTTTCACAACCATATGAAGAATTATAACTCAATGACTTAACATTTTAGGGAGTAGATGGGTAAAATTGTTTGGGTAGTTAACAGCAAACTATAAGGATATCAAACAGAGCATTCATGAAGCATTTTGAAAACTGAGTGTACAGATATATTATTTTCTGCCGACTCACATGTTACATAGCACTTTAGGCTCATGAGCAAATTTATACACTGCATTTTCAGGTTGAAGGAGCCAGTATGTCTCGCCCAGTGTAGTTTAGTTTCCATTAATTTTTTTACAATTTCTGTGATGCCAGGGATGTATTATTTTGTGTTGTTATAAATTCTGTTCTTCTTCAAGCATACTTTTTCTTATTTTGTTGTAAAAATGATTGATTATGATAAGATTAAAATTTATATGGTTGTTGAAAAAACTTCTGCTCTTTAAGTTCTATTCCAGAGTTGCATCAGTGAGTCTTACTGATTAATCAGCAATACTCACTTATTCTTAGGATTGCATCAGCAATGTTAATTGGTCTTAAAGAATGAATCACCAATCAACAGGATTTACATTGCATGCTGCTCCTTAAGATCAAAAAACAGTCATTGAAATTTACAAAGGAAAAAATGGCAAAAGTTGCTGACTTTCAAGCATGATATTTTAGGAGCAGTTGACAGTTGCACACTTATAGTTGAATGTGGTGGTTATGAGCAGACTTGTTTTCCAAATTCATTATGAATTTTGATCACTTAATAGATATTCTCTCAGTGCCCTTTTACAGAAATGTTTAAAAAAACAACAATTTGATTTTGGGACAATGCACAGCTGTTTTTTTATGTGTTGCATCATTTTTAAATATGTTAAATAGTAAAAGTTCTGAATAATTCTTAACAGTGGAAGCAAGCTTTTCTTCTGATCTTAGTGTGTGAAAAATCTGGGGCAGTTTTGAAAAAAATGCTGAATTGTATTTCCCCAATTTCATAGCTGATTTTTAGGACTAAAATCAGTGACTATCATCAATGATAGCTGACATTAAGCTATATCAATGTAATGAAAAGCGAATTCCATTATAATATTTTCGAAAGTTTTTAAGTATAAACAAGTGCTGTCATTAATCAAATGTTAGCTTAGATATTTTGTTCATAAAAATTAGTGTGTTGCAAAAATTAAGAAAAAGAAAGTCGTTTGACTATGCCCGTATTTATTACAAATGGGGGGCAATCGAAATATATAGTGGAAAAATTTGGTGGACATAGAATTTGATGAAATTTTTATTTTTGTGGATTTTTTTTGAATATTTCCGAATTTTACATTTATTTGGGGTCTATTTGACCAATAATACGTTTTGTGGATATTAGCTGTTACCCCAACAATTTGTGAATGTTTTTCGTTTATTATTGATGGTACTTACGAGAAGCAGTACACATACACGAAGAAACATGGATGATTTAGGAAACAAAATTGAACGTCAAAGAACTGAACTGGAGCAATTACGAATTTCTGCATTAAAACGCGGTTTGATTTCTCCAAATTTTGCGACCGCCGGTCATAACGTTGATTACAACAACTCCGTAATGGACACCATCGAACAAGTTCGGGGTTATTTCGACGCTTGGGCAAAAGTTGCCGTTGCAGAGAGAACGAAAGTTCTTCAAGAACTTTGCGCTGCGGTAAGAGCGATCGAACCCCGTGCTAATTATTTCATTGCTATGTTAGCCTTCGGGTTTCGTACTCGTGGCCATCATTATATGGTTGACATGGAAGTGATGTACGACCGCTTATGGGGAAGATTAATTTCGCGAGCGAACGAAACCAGCGTGCATTGGAAAAGTTACTTCACAATTGGTTTGCACGCAATTATGCCGGATTTTCTGGACGCATTTTGGGTCACTATAGCGCGCGAAGGTGAGGTTGCCGGGACTCTTTGTCTCCGCGTAAATTGCGCGGCAGCCGGAACTGCTTTGTGGCGTGCTATGAAAACAGCAGCAGATGACGTCTTCTCGTGCTTCCCGAAGCAGCGCAACAACCCTCATATTTTAGAAGCTGCTGAAGCCTTGGAGGCAGTGTGCGATATCTTGGACAACCTGCAAAACCGTTGGATCGGGAGCATCAATAGACGCTATTATGGCGCTGCCGATCTTGTTCAGAACGAGACCAAAGTTGCTCCAATTGCTGCAATGATATGTGGTGTTTATACCGCGTTATGCCCTAACACGTCCTACCTAGGTAGCAAAGCGGGAATGCACGCCACTGGTAGAGCACCACTCATAGAAGGTTTGGCAAGCCGTTTTGTTGGCGTGGTTACTGAAGATGTAACCGTGGCCCGAGCAGCCTTCGGGTTAGAAGGTCAATGAGACGAGTCAGGGTTTCGAGTTTGTCGTAAAAATGTTGTAGTAAATTCGTCGAAAATCGCTTTTTGGATTGTCAAAACAAAAATCTCATTTTTCGTTTCTGTTCGCGTTCGCAATGTTTTGATTGTAAATCAACTAGTCGTCCTCAAACAAAAGGGATAGCAGCTGTGTGTTGTCATTTTTATGCTGTGCTACATCCGAATTTTATTGATTAGCATTAGTTCCTTTTTTCTGTTTTATACTACTTAAAATTGTTGTCCAGTTGCGATTTAGCGTAAGCTGTCGTTTCCCAGGAGCAGGCAGTGATTCAAAAGAGAGTCACTGAATCTAACTGGATAATAAAAAAAAAAAATACACTTCACATCCCCTTACCACCCTCAGACGGATGGGATGGTAGAGCGTTTTAATAGAACTTTGACGACCATCCTATCCATGTATGTCTCCACAAACCAACGGGATTGGGATGAATTTATTCCTTATGCCCTATTCGCATATCGGACTTGTGTTCATAGCTCAACGAATTTTACACCATTTTATTTGTTATATGGGCATGATCCCAGATTACCCCTTGACGTAGTTTTGCATCATACTGTTAGCCCATACACAGTTGATATTGATGATTTTGTTTCAGATTTCCAATCAAAAATGACAGAAGCCTGGACATTAGCCAAAGAAGCTCTAAGTAAGGCTCAAGGAAAACAAAAAGTGAACTATGACCATGAGGTAAAAACAGTTCATGAATACGAAGTAGGAGACCTCGTAATGGTTCATAAACCAGTCACAAAGGTAGGTCATTCACCAAAGTTGACCCACCAGTGGCACGGGCCTCATGAAATTGTAGGTTTGGCTCTGCCCAACATTTGGATCCAGCCTATTAATCAAAAAGATGCTAATCCTAGTTTAGTACATGTAAAAATCACTAAACCATACTCAAGAAATGCTTCCTTTAATCTCGATCCGAATTTGGATCAGGAAGCAGACTAATTTTGCTGTGCGTAGATTAATTACTAATTTTTCAATACTAAAACAAAACTAAAAACTAACACACACACACACCACATGTATACAACATTTAGGTAATCTACAGTGTAAACTATGACCCAAATCTTTCTTTCTTTCTAATCAAAATTTTCTTACTGGAAATTTCAGGCGCGGAAATTTTCTCTTTTTCACGTGATTTTGATGAAAGCTGAAGTGTATTTTTTTTTTAAATTAGTTAGAAATATTTACCACATATGCTGCGCGTTAGAATTTTTCCGTTTTTCTAAATTTTATAGTAAATTTATGACTTTGAAATTCGAACTTTGAAAATTAATTATTTTTTTTTTTATAAAAATTAATTGCCACAATTGTTTTCATTTTAGAAATTTTTAGAAATTTTGTGTTTCTAAATATTATTCATTTTTAAAATTAGTTTGACCTTTTGCTGGTAATTCATCATTTTTTTTTATATTTTGAAATTTTCGTATGTATGTTTCTCTTTCGCTGGAGGAATGTAATGAAAAGCGAATTCCATTATAATATTTTTGAAAGTTTTTAAGTATAAACATGTGCTGTCATTAATCAAATGTTAGCTTAGATATTTTGTTCATAAAAATTAGTGTGTTGCAAAAATAAAGAAAAAGAAAGTCGTTTGACTATGCCCGTGTTTATTACATCAATATGATGCTAAAAATGAGGTGATTATGATGGGATAATGATGGACTTGCAATTGTGAGTCTGTATTGACAGTGGATTCCATGGATTCTATAGATTTGACAAACATTCTACAGGAATGAAATGGAAGGGAGGATGTACTCCTCAATTTTACTGTATGTATTATTTCTTCTTTTCCACTCAAACATACCAGTTTAGAATGTGAGATGGGTTTCCCAGGTGTTCCAAAGTTTTCATTTTTCCCCTTTTCCAAAATTTGAACAAAAAATGTGACTCTTGCCCCCTTATTTTTTTTTATTTCTGCTCAACTCAGGGGCTCCCAGCAGCCCATGGGGTGGCTGGCTTTTGGGGTCACCAGGTAGTTGTGATGAGTCCCAGTTGGTTATCATGGCCTAAATAATTGGAATCTGGTAATTCCTCCAAATTCCCTTTTTTTCCCGGTCCTTGTGATGCTACCCTCTAATCCTGACCCAAACCTCCTTTATTATTTTCTTCCCTTTTATTTAATCTTGCCTTAATCACATTTAGTTTCCCCCAGGGGAGGGGTGTAGTATACCACACATTTAGCTAAACTGGTATTATCCATCATCTCTTAAATTACAATGAACAAATTATGATTAAAACACACTCCTAACTGAATGGATACCTGCATTTGAAATTTTGTTTTATTGTGTGCTTTAGTATTTGCATAATAGACTTGTTGATGTTTGGCCATAAAGGCCTGTTTAGTTTAGGCTAGGATTTTTGATGGATAATAAAGAACCTGTATATATTTTCAGTTCTCCATGACCAGCAGGAAGTTCTTTGATTATTGATCTGCCTCCCACTATTACCCCATTTTTCATCTATCTTTCATGCAGTAATGGTGTGCAACATAAGGATGATGGATTCAATGTATGGATTGTATATAGGTATCCAATTTCGCTGTCTTTCTTCACAAAAATTTTTCCATCCTCATAACTAATGAATCACCTCGTGATATGATATCAGATGTCTGATTTTCAACAAACTTGATATTTCTAAAGTGGGCTGGATTATGAGCTGTACCTGAGTTTTTAAATGACTATTCATCATTTTTTATTGACTAGTAAACCTTTTTCATGATTGCATCCAATTTTACTGAACCTTTGTCATGGCTTAATTCGAAAGGAACCATATTTATATTGTCATTTCAAATGAACAGGGGCAAGGGTACCAACAGAATCAAATTTTCTTAGCTTTAGAATTTGCCTCTTGACAATCCTATTTATCAAATAATTTTTAAAAACATCAGCATGAAAACTGACTATTTTCACAAAAATTTTGTAGTGTCTCAGCCCACTGATTAAGTGACTGACAATTGGAGAACTGCTAGGAAAGGAGTTACACCGAGTATTGTTGATAATTTTGTATTTAAATTAAGAGAATCTCCTGATCCTGCTGCATTTTAGGCTATTCCAAAAAAGTCTGTCAGTTCAGAAAATGCTCCAGAACCAGCTTCTATGCATCAGATGAATGTTACTGTTATTGAAGCTCGTAGTAGGCTCACTGAACTATCTGATCATGTTGCTATATTAAATGTTTCATATAAACGGTTAGAATCTGATATTGAGTCATGCTTATCAGCAATGAAAGAAAACAATGAGGTAGATATGTTGAAGAAAAGTAGTAGAACTAGATTTTACAATTTCCTTTTTGAAGAAAGATTTCCATGTACTGAAAAGTAGCACATCACAGGATCTGGAAGAACTACATGCTATGACAGATCATTTGAAGAAAAATTCGATCAAGAAAAGATGTGTAGAGGAGATGAAGCTAAATTTTAATTCTTTCATCAAAGAGTATGAGCAAATGTTGAACAAGTTTGATGAAGCATGTGATGAAACATTCATAAGATGACAACTCAAAATGAGGAGGATGGAGAAAGCTTTGAACAAAGACTCCTCACAAATTCGAAAATTTACCCATTTTCCGCATTTCTGTCCACAGATCCAATTCAAATTGGAAAATATTCCTACTCAGATAAATTTTCAAAAAAACTTGAGTGATGGTGGTACTAAATTTGTGAGTCAATTCAGCTTTTTTCCCAAAGTAACCAAAAAAGTTGAAGATTTTTAAAGTGAAGAGCAAGTGCCTCAACCAGTCAAGAAAGAGCATAAAACTTTGTGTACCCAGTCTATGTCCTTCACCATCTCAAAGAAGTCATTGAAAGACTAAAAAAAGAGTTTAAAGTTCCATGTAAATTCAAAACTTGTCATGGAACATGCATGCCCAGAAGATTTTCTTGGGTGGCTCAGAAGGCTGGAAAGAACTGTGTCAGCTTCTAATTGGTCTGATGAGTATAAACAATGGCGTGTTCTAGATCTTACTGAAGGCAGAGCAGCCTATGTTCTTGACTCTATAGATCTAGAACCATGTTTTTTCATACTCGATCCATTTGCACTGGTACGAAGGATGCTCTAAAATTTGTTTGTATTTGTTTGTTTGACTGGAGGAACTTCAAACAACACAAAATAGAAGTATCCCATTTCAAAAAGCAATGCCTAACATTATTGATGCTCAAAATTTCACTAGGTGTACCACCAAATGGAAGTTGAGTAAGAGATCCAGTTGTAGTCTCAATCAATAAAACTTGGAAATGTGGCATAGTTCTTTGCCCTGATGAAACCAAAAATCAATTTCCCTATTGCCCAGACAATGTATTTGCTGTAAAATTATTCGAGAATGAAAAAATTATGCTTTTTAAATCAGATCAAATTTTCCCTCATGTAGCCAAACAGTCTGAACAACATTCAGTGAGGAGGCATGAAAAAGCTGTTCAGGTTGAAGTCGAGAAAAATTTAGAAGAGTCAGCCATGAAAGATCATCAATTTTGTGTTTTTTCATTCATGTTTTAAGTCCATCAACACTGTAATCTGTCTATTTTCACCCTCCGTTTTTGAAGACAGCCAAACTTTTTGCACACGTCTTTCCAAACTATTTACTGATCCCTCGATGGCAAAAGTAATATATGGTCTTAGCCCATTGAAAGATCACATCCAATCATGGGTATCCTAACAATTTTTCAATGAATGACAATGAATTTTTGACTCCACAAATTTTATCATGGACGGCCTGAACTAGCTTTAGAGCATTCTGGTTCTATCATTGGTTTTGAACACATTATGAATTTACCCGACTGATGGAGCTTGAATCATAATTTTTTCAGTTGCTTCTGGTCTTTGCATGTTTTTGATCAAAAAACATATTTTTGACAATTATTGGTGTATGGATCGTGATATGATTGATGAAGGTCAGAAGGCAACTGCCAGCCACTGGGTTACACAAACTTTGAATCTAATGTTGTATTCTCTATTGGTTGGTAAAGTTAGTCTTTGGCTGAAGAAGTTGCAAACACTACTCAAGGTCTTGGTCGTCCATGTAGTAGAAAGTGTAAAATGGCTATTAATTATCAAAAGTCCACTCAAGTATTACACAAAGGGGATGGCAGAAGATGCTCTTTGCTTCGATGTGTCATGGGTTGCTGCAATCGAAAATGCTATGAACATTGATCCAATGCTATTGTGGTATGAAATCATAAAGTTGCCAGATGAGCCCGAGAAGAGTCCATCATCAAATAGCAATGATGATTTATGGAATACCATACTGGAAGTATTAGCTGACTTAAAATTAGCAGCTGATATTGATCAAGGGCCATTGGCATCAGAAGTCGTTTCTGATACCATGGATGTGGAAGAGTTACAGTTATGAAGACCATGTGCTGGAAGGAAATCAAATGGAAATGACCTACTGTCATTGAAGCCTATGTGAGCCTTCCTCAGTGCCAGACTGAATTGACCAATTTTTTTATTTTTCTACCTCTGAATTATACTACTCTTCTTGAATAAAAATCAACAAATGCAAACAAACGATTTCACTGCCAAACTTTTCTTCAATAAAAATCAACAAATGCAAACACAAACAATTTCACTGCCAAACTTTACATCTTCATTGCCAAAAATAATGAACAAGGAAAGCAGTAACCCCCCCCCCCCACCAGATCTATATAAAATCATCAAAAATTCAGAAGCCCTAGCATAGAAACACACCTTCCCTGAATATGCAATCTTTTATTCAAATTATCTATTCACCAGAGTTCAATATTTTACTCATTGTGTTTGCTCAATTTTTTCTCCCTCAACCAAAATTAAAATCTTTTTCGAAAGTGATCATACTGATGAAAAATGGATTTTCACTCATCTTCTATCAAACCATGGTACTTATGTGATAAATGTTTGTAAGTACCAACAAAAACTACGTAGATGTAAGTAGTAAGCAAGCAAGGTTCTTTCACTCTATCAAAATCAGTTCACACAAAATTGACAGCAGTAAAATGATTTCAGCTGATTGTTACATCACAGTTGCATACTTCTGTGGACACAAAGTTGGTTATTAACTCTTGGAATAAAAGGTTTAAAAGCAGAAACAAAGATGAAGAAGCACATGCAGCGTTAGAGGAACTATCTTCCAAGAAAACTGCATTGTCAACTGCAAGAGCAAGTAAGATTGGAATATCTAGAAAATTTTGTCCAAAAGATTACTGCAAAGAACGACTGAGTGAAGCCTGAGCAAAGTAGGCAGGTGAATTGTGAACTACCATCACAGCATCCAGATTCTCAAAACTCAGCAATCAATATATTTGTGGGACACTGTTGATTCAGCAAAATTCTATGTCCCCCCAAATAATTGAAGCCCAAAATTTTCTAGAAATCAGTGATTCTAGTGATTCTAACAACAAATGTTTAAAATAAGGTGAAGCTGGAAGTTGAACCTCGGTTACCAGCATTCTGGGCCAATGTCCTTACCACTAGACCACCACACATTTGATTACAATTATGCATTGGCCATAGCAGTTGCAAAAAGTTTCTCACAGCCAAATGCATATCCTGAACTTCAGTGAGATTGAACTGCCTAGAGTAACCATCTACATAGTTGTTGTGTGGGGACCATGGTTATCTCATGGTACCAGTTCCAATTTTTGGTTTTGTACTTGATCACCAGTATCTACCAGATTGCTTGAAATCATTTTAAATGAACTTTGAATAAGGCAGGCTGGTAATATTTCTAAAGCTTTGAGACAGTTGATCTATTCTCCAATGACTCCTTCATCATTCCAAAAACTGTGTGAGTTGAGCTGTTGAATTTTTTGGTTCAAGGCCTTGGAAAAATGAAAGTGGTAACCTTCGATGCTAACTTCAGGAAAACCCTGTTGAATCGCATTGTGGGCCACCATTTCAAAGTCTTGAATCTTAGGATGCCAATATCTAGAAAGTAATTTGGATTCACTTGAAGTTATAGTTTCAAGTGTAATTCACAACTGCAGTTTTGCCATAAAGGTTTCCACTAATTTATTTCATATTTCAGTCAACAAATAAATGTAGGAATCAGCTGATTTTCAGCACATTAATGCATGGCAAGTTGGTATGACTTCAAACTGGGATGCTCCCGAGCTATAGATTGTGTACAGTTGAGAAAATTCATCTGGACTAACTCTAAATGTTCCAAATGGCCAAACTCGAAAATCATGCTAGCATCTTCAAAATGCCACGACCCTTTCAACTTTAGCTGGCATGCTATAACCACTGTTCATGAAAAAATAATCATTCTTCTGCAGTGAATCGACAATGTTCAGTCACCCATAGAAATTGGGTGTTTGTTTTCTGCTATTCTTAAAATGTTTTTTAATAACAAGAACAGAAGGCAAGTTATATTTATATTTTTACAATTTTTTTTGCTGTATCATCAGAATTTAGTCAACTAAACCCTAGTTTTTTCTGAGTAGAATTTCCTACAATAACAGCAGTGTGTAAACCACTTTCAGGGTTGTACATATTATCTTCATTTTCCACTTTACTAGTGTTTGATAAAAAATTTTTTGCCTAATCATGATGTCTGTTTGTGGCAATGCATTGTTACTTTTCACAGTTGTGTGAAACTGAGAATAATTTTCACTTGATATAACAATAGTAGCTTGTAGACGTCCTCCACTGGTAAACACACGCTTCTTGACTATTGATGTGATCCGAATTTCATGGATTTATAATCTTGCCAGTTTTCTTCCACTTGTTCAACATTTCATAACCATTTCGCTACCTCATAATTCTTGCTTGTATAGGCTTCTAATGGTGGTTTCAAAGGTATTTTTCAATGTTCTCAACCGTCTTGATTGAGATTCTGGGTGTTTATAAGACCAAAGCTCTTCCCTTCAGGTGGAACAGTGGTAGTTTGGATGGAAGATGGGAGTGTTGCAGATGTCAGAATTCTAATATATGTATGCTTTCTATATTCACTAAGATCACAAACCTTAGCTGTACAAAATGTATGGTGATTTAAGTTTTGACTTTTGGTTATCCGATTGCTGTGGATGGTAATTTGACATCTTTTCTTCATTCTGAGTTTGGTGGTCATTTTCCAAAAGTCATTCACATTTTAAGCAGATCGAATATTCTGTAAGATGACAATTCCATAGGATCTTCATTTGTAAATTATTGCTGGATTCAGGTCAGATTTGCATTGAGCTATCAATTTTTTAATATTCACTGAAGTTGATTGTGTATGATGTGAGGAAAAGAATACTGTCTGGTATCTTGTTTATTTCTGATTCCAAGACCTATTACTATCAGTGTCTTCATCAGGTTATTTTTCAGCTTATTTTGCATACAACATTGTTTTACACTGGAATATCACATCAACAATAACATCAAGTGTGCCACCTTTTGTTACTGTAGCAGGATGGTTGCATTGATGACCATTTCTGTGGATTTTATTCTTTGAGTGAATTTTCAGTTTTTCAAGTTTTGTTGTTGGGCAGGACTATTTTTTTGTTGAACTGCAAAGTATTTTAAATGCCTGTCCTTATTTTTTGAACAGGATGCAAGATAAAGTCAAAATAACTTTCAATGCAAAGTGTATATAGCTTTTTTTCTGATTTGGTAGTGCTTGTGACTATGGTAGTGCTCATGCACTAGGTTGCACTCATGTACTAGTTGGAAGAAAGCTACAACTATTGATTGTTAAAAATCTTTGAACTGTAACTAGGCAGACACACCAAAATGCTTGGTGAGTTCTGATAATTCAGTCTGCACAATTACATTTCACTGTATCACATCTTCTCAATTCCAATGCATTCCGAAAATGTAGTTCATTCAACATGAAGAGTCAGGGAACCTTGAATGTATGAGGTAAAATTTGAAATTCTTCCATAAATTAGAGAATACTAATCTTATTTCATGTTTCATGTACACATTTTGGATAAATTTGTAAGTTTGTTGTCATATTTTCAGAAAAAATATTGTTTTCCTTCGCTACAGCTATAAAAAATTGTGGATCTCTTGTGGAAAATGATGCTTTGCAACAGATCTTTTGATGTTTTTTGACATTTTCAGAAAAGCCGACTAAATAAGTCAAAGAATTTTTGGTCTACATAGATTTGAAACTAGCACATGCATTTCTAGTTCCTGTTACTCAGAAGCACCATACAAAAATCAAATGATAATTGACCATGATTTCGATTTTATTTACTCAAGAGGTATAAAAAATCCGTTTTTCACAGATTGATTTTTCAAGACTATGGGAAAAAGAGTATTCAGAACAGGCAGACCTTGTATGTGTAATTTCCTAAGGGACAGAACACAAGTAACCAGCACAAATGCTATTTGGAAATTTAAGGTGTCAATAATACTACCAGTACATGCAGATTTATGTAAGATACCCTGAACAAAGCTAACATGTCAGAGAGAAACATATCTCATAGAATACCTTCCTAAACCATAGTTGATTCTACAAGATAGCTTCGAAAACCATAAATGATTCTACAGTATATCTCATGAAACATTGGCTATTCTCAGATGGCTCTTGTAAGGCCCTGCAGTTGAACTAAAGTGAAATTTAAACCTTAAAAACCAGCTCACCTAAAAATTGGCCACATTCTTTGATGAATAATCCTGAAGAAACCAGCTACATGGGCCATCCTGCATTTGGCACTATTCTATGGACATTGTTCAACAAAGGAAGAATTGTAAACTGGATAATCAGGCAGATGAATATGAGCACAATCCAGTCTGGATCAGGTTGGCTCCTGGATGCTGCTTTGTTATGCCAAACAAGCTGCACAAAATATACTGCCATAAACAACTTGCTCATGATTATCAATAATGGGCAAGAATTCTTCCAATGGCCATATACCAATTCTGATGCCACCAATTTTAACTGTTGTTCCTAGAATGAAGATGGAGTAGGGATAAGAACAAAACTTGTGAGAATTCAGCTTTTTCTGTTAAAAATGAGTTATTGTTGCAAATTGTGTCAAAATTATTAAAAGTACATTGAAGTTTAGCTGCAGTGGCCAAAGAATACTACACCCTCTAACTTGAAAAGTCATAATTTAAACTTCCATATCAAACTGGTTATTTACAGTAAACTCTGCTGAAATATATACAGTTTGTAGACCAATAATCATTAGAATAGTACGCTATAAAATGTAGGATCACATTCATGAAATTTTACACATCTGATTAGTGGATGAGAACTATAGGTGGAGCAAGTAGAGCATGCATGATAATAATCAAAGTTAGAACTCTCAAGTTACAAAAGACTTGAAAATGAATATAAATGTTCAAACAAATCATTTCTTATTAGGCTTTACTTTTGTAGCAGGAGTCAATGGAGCATGTGACAGTTCCTCTAGTGGTACGAGCACTGGAGCTATTCTGAAGGATACTTTAGAAAGTTTCCATCAAGGAGTCACCATGTTTGTAAATTTGAGGCAACTTTCATTCCAGAAGCAGGTCAAGGTGTTGATAATTATGCTTTGGTTCTAGACATTATTTACACTAGGAGTCAAAAGTTTATTATAGAAAAATTGGAGAACAGTGCAGTGTTGTTCTCGATTTTTATTCCCAGTCTCACAGTGACATCTGACTTCCTTGCCTTTGGAGATTTTCTGGAAGACAAACTTGACAATGATGATGACAAACAGCTCTTTGACATCCAATATATGAAAATCAAGAACCAAGATGTGAAGGTCACAGTGTTTTTGGCATTGGTATTTGATTCCCTCCAGATGCATAAGTTCAAAGTTGACAGCCGAATCAATATTTATAATTTTGACAAACTAAGAAGCAATATTCTGAAAAAGAGAAGGAAAACATAATGAAAAAAATTGAGAGTTTTGACTCCATAAAAAATGTTAAATCAAAGTACAAATGACTCTGTATATTTCAATACTTACTTCCATTGTCAGTTGGAATTTTTGCTCAGAAGGATGTTCATCAATTCAAATACATCACCTCCACCATCAGCAACCATTTTAAAACCTAAATTTAGGTCAAATTTTCCACCAATGAACATAATCATCTGGACAAATAATGCACTCTGGATCATTATTTTGAATTGATGCAAAATCTTTGTTAAGCTCTTGTATTGCTGAGCCAGTGTTTCAGGGTTGATCTCACAAAAATCTATAACTAATGCAACAGTGCCTTCCAAACTAGATTCATGTTCTATTAAAGTGCTGTAAAATTAATGAAATCTTGAGAAGAAAAAGTGAGAATCTTTCAAGTGAAAAATAAGTCCAAATGATTTCAGTGAAAATTGGAGTGAAAGAAAATTAATTATTCCTGGAAGAAATACTTGCATGTGGCAGGCTGACATGCGTTTCCAGCTTATTGCATCATGGTTTGAATCTAGCAAATTGATTGATGATTTTCAAAAAGTTGAACATCACGGGGTTAACCAGAACAATTTCATGCATAGTCAATCAATTAATACCTATGTCGAATTGGTGAAAAGTGGGTCTCCATATGACACAAATATCTTTGGAAAAAGATGATGCAATCAAGAGACATAACTTTTGACATACTGTACATGAGAATAATTTTAAAAAATGCTAGATAACTAAGGCTTCTGTAGTGGGATGAACGTAAATTTGATTATTGCACTTGGAAGACATCTCTGACAATCAAGATGTTGTCATCATTGAGGGCATATGTTTAGATTCACATTATCAATTATTATTTAAGAAATAGTTTCTGAAGACAATTACTCTGACATAGAAATTGGAACAATTGATCACTGTGCCTCATAGAGTGAAGATAAAATTTTTGAATATTTAACACTGCAGGATGGTGAAGGATTTGTTGACTGGCACAAATTATTATCCAATCATTTTCAGGAACTATGATCCCACTATGGTTCAAATTAGACAAATTAATACTGGAAATCATGAATATTCAGAAATTTAGATGATTTGGGTGATGTTTTAAATTACCTGCTGTATGTCAAAAAAGTATTATATCAAATTTCCACAGATTCAGACCCTTATACCCCATTGGGTGTGTCTTTACACATCCTGATTTTAAAGACAGACAATTTTTATTGCATTTCAGGCTGAAGGAGGCACTAGCTGGGTATCTGATATTGAACACTATCAACTCTATTCTGCAATCAAACTAGGATATTTAAATTTTTGAACATTTGCAGATCACATGTGTCTCATACAAAAGGATCATGAAGTGCAGGACAAGTCCGATGTTCTCCTATGTTCCATTCATCTTATACACCATTTGTAATAATTACTATCAACAATTAGCATGTGAATGTCCTTTTCAGGGGTGAAAGTTGACTCAACAAATCTCGTTCTTGCTTATTTGATAAGGGCATGCAAAATGTTTTGGCCATAGCCTATAATTCTTTGACCTATACAAGGTTGCTCACACATATTTTAGTTTTTTACAGATAAAACCATTCTAGAATTCAATGGCTGCTTTAGACATGGATGCCCTAAATGTTTGAGTAGAAGGTCTCAGTTGATAGCAGGTTTTCACACAAAAGTGTCTGATGCTTACAAACTTATAATCAAATGTAAGGCTGATCTAAAGAATATGTGATACAGACTTATTGGAATGTTCGAATTTGACCTCTCCATGGAAGTTCAGAGATGAAAAGTTTTTTGATACCATCAATATAAAAGAGCCTGTCAATCTAAGAGATGGTATAATTTCTAGTGTTCCAACAATAGAGCTGAGCTAAGAAATGTCAATGTTTCTTTTCATTCCAGGGTTTTTTTGGTGAAGAAACAAATTCCATTAAACTGAATAACAATGTAGAGTGGAATGATGATGGAATCCCCACAGAGAAAGTTAATTATGTTGACCTCTGTAGTCTTTCACCTTTGATCAATAAGTATGGCAAGTATGCTATGAATCATTTAAAAATCATCCCAGATGGTTTTCAAAAAATCATGAAACAATTAAAGGCACCCTGTTGCCATGACATGTCCTAATAAATTCAGTATTAGGATATTTGCTTTCCCAAGATTTCTGCTTTTTTGTCCATGTGAATCTTACACTCATACAAAGGAAAAAACTCATTCCAGCATAATGAAAATGATTATGTCCCTGCAGGAATGTGGGTTGTGTTAGAGTTGTGTAAAGCAGTTCAAAAAAGCTCTAAGGTAAATATTGACCCATAAACTGTTTAAGGTGTGCACATCGATTTTTTCTGGTGCTCATGACTTTTGAAGTCATTACCTATTCAGCCAATATGTCAAACTTTCATGAACATGAAATTATTGGGTGACAAAATAGTTTTATAGCCAATTGAAGAATATAAATTTTTCAGGAAAGGGAAATGGATGAAAAGAAAAAAGCATATATTGATCATGTTTGGGACAATAAAAACACTTACCTGGACACTGCAGAGATTTAGAAGAACTTACATTGGACATTGAACATTGAACACATTCTGGGGAAAGATATGGGAAACAAGTTTTCACTTTTCTGTACAGACTACTAATTTTTCTTTTTGTTTAGTTAAGGCAACACAGCAACATGGACAAAACTGTCATCTTAAACCACCCATAGAATGATTTTGATCTAGGGGTTGGACAATTTCCAAACTTACGGAAAATTTTTGCTTTTTTCATGGACCTACAAGACAACTTTGGAGAATTTCCAAAGTTGCTGTTGTTAAATCATCCATATGTTTCAGGTCTCTGATGGTATTTTCAGCCAAAAGTTTGGTGAGTTTTTTTTCATACATCATTGAAAACTTTTGCAATGGAAACACTCTTGTAATGTCAGAACGTAATGATAGTAAATTAGTTTACTAATTTCTTAAATCCAGGTCTATTGTTTTAAGATCCTGCAGCTTTGCTGCAAAGCAAAAAAAAGATGCCAACAATGAAAATTGGTGCATCTGTCAAAAACCAGCAGGTTGAAAAACTTGTTGGAGTTGAACACAGATGACCATCTGAGTTTGTTAATTTGCATTTCCATTTAATTGAACTTTCATGCATAATTCCACAATACTTTTCTTGTACACACTGGCTTGGAGAAGAATTTGAATGTTTTGGTGGAGAGTGTTTTTAAGGGGGGCAAATCACAAGAAAATTCAAGGATGTTGAAAACTCTCCTGATGGTTCTGTCATTTTGTGAAATAGTTTTTGACACATACTTGTAAGTAAGGCTTTGTGTTGACTGTCATTTTTGAAACGATTTTTTAAATGTAAATTACATTTTATTCGGACATAAAGCCTCACATTTAGACAATATATAATTAGTGGGTATATTCTAGGATTTTTTTCAAAATTAGTGGGACAAAATATGTGCTAACATTTTCAGGCCCTCGAAAGCAGTTAGTATAGTCAATTCTTGAACACCAGTTTTTACTTAATCCTGAAAAATAACTTTTTCACAAATTTTTGCCATTTTCTTCATATTAAATTTTATACTTACTTAGGGAAATAAAATAACATATTTATGTAAAATTTTGACATGTTTCAAAACATTTAATATGAAAAAGAAGTCAAAAATTGCATAACAATGATTCCAAAATGGACTATAATGCTCAAAAATGGATTATGTTTCTACTCATTGATCTCACCCAGATGTGTCCAGAATGACCTCATTTGAAGGGTAATATTTTCCCAATTGATGATTTATGGTGCTGTACATGTTGAAGCAAATCATTTCACAATTTTTCACATTTTTTACCATACTAAATTCATATATATCTGTTGTATATTTTTGTTTGCAACACTTACTATGCTTGTATACTCATCTTAGTAGACAAATTTCACCTGCCCATGGTCTGGAGAGAAACTCAGTCTTTGTTTAAATGAAAACACATTGAATTGTCACAAAATAATAATTGCCCCAGGAAGGGGAAGCTGATGCACATCTACTGTTGCTTCAGAGTCATTATGTTGAATTCTAAGATATACATCTACTGCTTTAAGAATGCTTGCTACCTTCAAGTCTATCTTCTTCAGGGCCAAGATACCCTATTGGGGTCTACATACTGAGTTGGAGCCAGTTATTTTATTAGGACAGATAAAACTAGATAATACCAGAGCAACTTCCTGTCTAACCACTAACCTGATGTCTTTTTTCTATGCAAATTTTTGAAAAAGTGTACCCACAGAAAAGACAGAATGAAATAAAAATATGCAGATTTTCTATTAAAAATTAGAATTTTGCTATTCTGACAATTTTAAAACTCTAGAAAAAATGTAAGGATATTAGGGGAATAATTTTGAATTGACCTTTTTCCTCTAAAAGGTGATTCTCCATTTAACCAATTTGATTAGATGATTTTATCAAGCTATTAGAAAAGACTGTTGAAGAAACATAAAAAATATATTTTAATGAGAAAAAAACAAATTCTTTACTCCAATCGCCTGAATTTACTGTGTACTTCAACCTTTATTCCTTTTGGTCAGCAGTTGTTTGGACCTGACATTATGTTGTTGTGAGGTCATCTGACCAAATCATTGGAGGCTTTAGATTTTTTTTGAAAATTGTCGATTTTTGGACAAAGCTATGTTTATCTTTAAAATTCTTGATATCGACTTTGATAGTGATCAAAATTTCGCCCTTGAAGTAGACACCAACATAACCAATTTGAACATTCTCTGCTATATCTTAGGGTACTAACCTTGTTGTCTTGAAAAATTGTATAACTTGCCCAATTTTCATATTTGATGAATCTGTTTTGTCAATTTTCTACAAATCTAGTGGAAAGTTGTATATCCAACTCACCATTTTCTTGACATTACATTCAACAGCTTCGACCACTGAAATCAATAAATTGACTTTTTCCTCCACTTGAGCCAGTCGAGCCACAGATGCTGCACTGGTATTTTTATCAATAATGTTTTCTCCAGAAATCTCATCCTTATTTCAGTGATTTTTTTTTTCATGACATCAATTTCGTCATTTTTTGCTCTAAATAATCCATATTCTTGCAGTTTGTAACTACAAGATTCACACACAAGCAATGTGGCCATGTTAAAATGCAGCCCAAAAACATATAACATACAAATTATACTACTACACTAGCAATAGTCATAGGCTGAAATAATAACAGAGCACAAAGAATAGTCAACCACCTATTCATTCAACCAATACCTCGTTTTGAGAAAATCTGTGGTTCATTGGGTATAAACCAATCATCCACATAGAAAAACTTGGCTGAGTAGAGACTGTGTCTGAATCATGCTGATTTTTTGTACTCTAAATATGAAATACAATGATGGCTCAATTGATGAAAATAGCTGAATCAAAATTATCACTGAATTGCAGCAAGTGCAGAGAGTATAAAGGAAGTCAGCTTGTTCATGGATAATCAGGAAGCATGCCAAGTTTTTAAGATGCAAAACAATAGCAAAGTACACTTGTTCATAGAAGTCTCTTGAAATATATGCTTCAGCAATGATGAAGTGGGTATAAAACACCCATCACAATACATAATCCTCCAAGCAAAACATGGTTGAAAAAATCTCAAGACACTGATAATATCCCAAATCAGGAACTAATGGTTTGTATATGAAAAACTCCTAACCACAACAGATCTACATGTTACTTTTCCTAAATGAACCTTGGAGATTAACAAGTGACTCTCATATAAATTAAAATAAACCCTGAACAACTGAGACTCCACATGAAAATACAGCAGCATTAACCCAGTTGCTTGAATGATAATTGATAAACTGACACTGTACAGACGAATGAACTAACTAGGGTGTCAAGTTGAAGCATTCAAGATGCATGCATGAAAAGATAGAGTATATATCAAGAATGCCAAGGACAAAAATATTAAAATTCTACCTCACATCAAATGCTTATTAACTTCAGTTTTTTGAGATATCCATTTTATGCACTGGAAAAGCGAGACAAAATGTTTGTATGTTGCACTTATTCCACTCATTTATTGAAATGTCATTTTTTTGTGGTGCACTTCTTTGCACTTCAATGTCAGCAAAATAAGTTCAGGTGCATTTTGTGTTGCACTTATTTTCCACTAAAAACCTTGAAATTCTCAAGTTTCATTCTATCTGTTTCTGTTCATCATTGTACATGGAACTTTTTTGGCATTCCATTACATTTTCAGTGTCTAAAGGGAATACAACTTATCCATTTTATGCACTGGAAAACAGAGGAGTAATTTTTCAAATTTTCAATTATTATCTGGAATTTCTGCCAGCTGCTGAGATATTGTACAAAAAATTTTCATACGATTAGGGGAAGTGCTTCTTCTACTATCCTAGGTTAAAGAAGCACTCAGATTCATTAAGGATTACTCATCAATTAAGGAACAAATTGGTTCAAATTTTGTGCAACCAAACAATATTACCTGTTCAACCTCCATGTCAGTTTAACAAGTACCCTGTACTACACAAGGGCCAGGTACTGCATAAGCACCAGGTAGTGCACAAGTGCCATGAAATGCACAAATTCTATAGAGTATGCCAGTGGCACTCTATGCACAAATACTTGACATTTGTGCACTGGAAAACACAAAAGGTTTATTATTATGAAAGTGATAGAATACACAGTGAAACTCTACTCAAAGCACCCTTCATAACTACATTAAGATTAAGATGAACCTTATGGAACTTCTGTGAAATAAAATTATTAATATGACCACACATAAATTTTCACCTTGTAATAATGAAATCGAAAAAACCAGACTAGAGGGTGTCAGTTTTCCGACCATTTTGTTTTCATATCTAGGCTTGCTGTATTCATAATATAATCTATCTTTCTTAGGTCACTGAATGTGGTCGCTGTGCTTAAGAATATTACCTGTATTATCATTAACCATAGCTTTTGGAAATGAAGGAATGATTCTGGCCTTCTGGTCCAATCAAGATGCCAGCCTTATTTTTGGATCAGGTCATCTGATCATGGATGGTACATTCGGAGTTACTCTGGATGGCTTTGCCTAGCTCTAGTACATGCCAGTGGAGCACTTGAATTCCGAGCAATGCTACTCCATCATGCCTTGATGTGCCAAAAAACAGCTGATTCCTATACTTATCTGTTCACTTAAATTTGAAATTGAATAATAAAAAACCATATTGGTAATGGATGTTTTTCATAAATCATATCAAGTGAAATTTTTTTCAGGTATGGGCACTCTGTAATTTATCCATATGCACTATGAAATCGCAACCTGTAATGTAGCCAATCAAGTTTTTTTAAAAGTCATGGTGAAGGGCTGCAAATTTCATAGTGCATATGGATAAACTTTGAATCTAAAATTGCGTCAGTTATGCCTATGTGGCCTTTTGAATGTCAAAAAAATAGTTGGCAAATGGATCAGCTGCATCAAGAAAGATGCAATGCTACACTGCTACCTTATTGCACAAGCCTTTGAAGGGATTCATCGCAACTTATCAGACACAAATGATCAACTTGAATCTGAAATCGGGAGGTTTTTATGATTATATCCATCAAACTTGATAGTCAGTTATTTTCCTTAATTGAAGTGGAATCATTATGCAGCACGACTCCCTATACAACCAGCCATGCCAGATTTTACCATAATGGGCTCAATTTTTCTGAAGTTCAAGATACACTTTTAGCAGGGTGCAATTTCTTATGTCTGCTTCAGCCAATGCACAATAGGGATCAAACTCTAGTGAGAAGTTTATGACATGGGGTTCCAGGCCCCAAGTGATGGGAAGAGTTTTGAATTGATTTGGAAAAGCAAATTCAAAAAGTGTGTTTAAATTTGATCCAAGTTACTGGTAATACATGGCAAGTTCCTAACTTTGATGTAAATGCTTTAGAGCCACACAACTTTCAATATTTGATGCCTGAACTCTGTAACTTTTTGTGCTGCCACGTCATTTGATAGAAAAAAATCGTGAATAGCTTTGTATGATGTGAACATGTAATTTAGAAAAAATATCACCAAATGATTACTATAGGATTGATGTCAAATAAATGATGCATTAACCTGACTTAAAATACTTTGGGTCATACCCGTGCACCCCAATGCTGTGCTGCTTCATTCCAATATGGATGTTTTATACATCCACTGTAGGCTGTTAATTTTTTATTGGCTTGATTGATAATAAGGCAGCACTGTCTGTATAGATTATCTTCCTTTGTCAAGAAAGGCCTCTACAATGAGGTTAAAATCATTTACATTGGAATTTTTTGCTTCTCCTGGCTTTCTAGAGCCAATTTTGTGTCAGGATAAGTGATTTTGTTGAAAATGTAAATAAGTTCTAAAGTCCATTTGTCAAAAACTTTGAAAAAATTCTTGTCTTTCATTGATTTCTTACAGTAATCACTTTAATTTTTTTCCAAATTTTTCGTCTTCCAAAAAAACAGGCCAAGTGGTGTGTTGTCCATATTTGCACTCACAAGTAATCTGCATTCATAACTACATGTGTCCATTATTATGTAAGTATTGGCACAGCTGTGTTATGTACATAATTACTCCATTTGGCCTCCATAGTTTATTTCTAGCCAGGTACAGTTAGTGAATAAGGCCAAATAAACAAAGAAACCACTAATCCATAGTAGTTCATGGTTTTTACTATATCCAAACCCCCAGTGTGAACAACTTCAAGGAACCTTGCAGAAAGCAAGTAAAATCAATCAGTTTCCTCCAATTTTACTCCACCCAATAATCACTTCTACTCAATCAAATTCATTGTTCTTAACCCCACCCCCTTTTGATGACCCTCTGAAGAGATGAAAAGATTGGTGGGTCAGAACTCTAGTTTATGGGAATTTTTCCAGTTGATTGCTTTTCAGTTGTTCCTGTGCTTAGTGCTCTTGGCAGATCTCGTTTTTTATATCTATTTCCTCAAGGATGAAGTATTTGGTCCAGTGTATTTTGCTTCTGGATGACATTTTCCCTCTAGACTTTCTTTTTGTAAATTATGTTTTCCCTTCAGAGTTTTATTTTGAGCATTTTTGGACCACACTTTTCATTCAGAGAATTGTTTTGAGCACTAGTGGACAACATTTTCTGTCCAAGCAGGTTGGGTTAAGAAATTTTTTTGTGTGTTTTGTTTGGATGATACTTTGGCCATTCAACTGGAATTTTCGGTGAACAGGTATTTTCTTCTTTTGTCTATACCTTAATTTATGTTCATACCTACTGATCATTTTTCAGATTTGAAGAAATCCAACATTATATTCAGTTTGATAAAGTCAGTGAACAAAAAAAGGTGATCCGGAAAAATTGTCCAAAATTCGATTTGTATTTGAATCCTTGATCAAAAATTTTCAAGTATTGATCTTTTTACTTTTATATGTTTTTCTGACTATTTCCAGGCTGACATTGTATTTAGACTGTGTAGGTATGCTCGGAAAAAGTGACAATCGATGAGGCAATGATTTCCTACCAAGGTTGTACTGGATATACTACCAAGGTTGTACTGGAATATATGCCAAATAAGCCATGCAAATATGGCAAGAAAGTGAGTTTTGCTGTTAGCTGAATTTTTACTATTGCTCCTTACTATTATATATATTTTCACAGGTATGGAAGTTGTGCAACACCAAAAATGTGTATTTTTACAACAGAGAGATTTATTGGGGAAAAACAGTTGACAAAGCTGAAAAAGGTCAAGCAACACGCATTGCTCTACAATTGGTTGAACCCTTCACCAATTGTGGTCCGTCATTATATGCCGCAAATTTCTACACATCACCAGATTTGGTGGCTGAGCTTCTAAAGAAAAGAACGTACTCAATGGACAGCATTCTGCACAATCAAATAGGAATTCCACCTGAAATCTGCTGCCAATCATATCTAGACAAAAAAAGAGCCAAAAATTGACAAAATTTCTGAACCCCCTGTGGGTTTTGTATGGGGCAAAAACAGTCGATTTACATTGGTCAAATGAGTTGAAGAGAGATAAAAGCATTTACTTATTGCCATCCAGACATGCCAGCCCAAATTTTTCATCCAGTGTGGGCAACAAGCCAAGAAGTTATTTATGCGTACAACAAACGGAAGTGTGGCATCGACACAATGGAGATGTTGATTGGCCATTGGTCATCAACTCCACATTTTAAATGGTGGCCATTACTAATATTTTATTGGTTGCTTGATGCAACATATCTAAATGCATAAGTTTTTTATTTTGTTCATTTGCTTTCTCTATAATGTTTTTCATCTATCTTTTTTTAGATATATTTATTCAAAGAATTAGTTTCAGCAAAAAATAAATATGAAGAAAATGGCTGACAAATGAAGATTCTAAACAATTCATTGATGGCGTTTTTATCACATAAGATCAATAATTGAGCAAATGATCCAAAAACAAAAGGCCATGCCTAGTTTCGAAAATTGGTGGCTGTTATGAAACTAATGGGTGAAACTGCCTTGGGCTGGATAAAAGATAAAATTTTTCCCATTTTCAGTGAGTCGTTTAATTTTTTTGTTCTGCTGGTGCATATTTTTAGTAAATTGTTCCTTTTTACAGAAGTTGAAAGTGGAATGCTAATGAAAACTGGTTGATGGTCTCATTCACACTCATGGTTAGATTCAATAGATCAGCCTTCAACATTGGCAGCTGCCATTACCAGTTCGCAAACTTATGGAATGCAGAAGGACATTTGAACTGTCACATAAATCCTGTCAAATAGAGGAATGCAGAGGCAAATCGCATAAAACAGCACACAAATGTTATACATGCAAGAAGATTATTTGTGCAAGCTGTATAAAACAAAGTAACAAAAGATGTGTGTATTGCAAAAATTGTTGACATTTTGTAAGTTGTTTTTTTTTGTAAAGTAAAATGGAACCAAAATGAAATTTTCTGTTGTTACACGTTTTTATTACTAGAAGGTTTGAGGATGTGTCTGAAAAAAAAGATTTTAAAAACAAATGGCCCCCCTCTGCTTTTATGGGTAGATTTTCCTTTCTCAATTCATCAATTTATGCACACCATTTTGTAGATTTCAATAGGCTGATTTCAGCAAAATAAACCGGTTTTGAATATATTCAGAATTCACTGAACATCAGCTAAAATTGTACCTCAGTTGCCACCACAAGCAATGACTCATTCATGTCAGTTGTGGAAGAAACCCACAAGTACAACATGTCTGACCATGATGCAGCTGGATGCCAGCTGTTCCTACTGTAGGACATGGTTTTGGTAAAATTGTGGGTGAATTTTTAATATTTTCTTGTGTGCTCATTTATGTCTTATTATTGATTTTTGCTTGTGCACTCGCCTTGTGTATTTTATATGAAAAACGTTTTATTGTGACTTGGGTGATTTATGTATGTAAGTCTGTAAATAAATATCTAGTTAGAAAATTATCCTATTTGTATCTCAAAAAGTGTTTCCTTGTCCGGTTAGTTTTGGTCACCCTTTTTTGGGTAAAAAGTATTCTTATTCTGGACTTCTTAATCCTGAGGGAGGAGTCATTCCAGAGATTAAGACAACAGGTGCAGGGTAGCACTGGCATTAAGACCAAATCCTGGCTGTCTCTCCTGCACAAAAAATCCTCTTATTAATTCTACCTCCTTCCTCACAGAGAGACAAATTGGTCTGTGCTCCAAAGACCATCAATCATTTTTAAAATATAACATTACCGACACGGTGTTAAATTGCTTTTCCTGAGGAATTGTCTTATCCATCTGCCCATTTATTCAAATTTAAATTTTCTGTAAAATTTCAGACACATACTTTTTTAAGTAAAATATGATCATTTGCCTCCTCTAACAGCAATAGCAATGTAACATTTGTATAACCGCTTTTCAACAAACTTATGCAAATATCATACATTAGTTGACCCTGATGCCTCAGTAACATTAATGAACAGTAAAGTTTTGCATAATTTCGACAACAATGTTTAAAACTATATTGGAGACAATATGGACAATATTCATGTTCGTATGACTCTAAGTAAACCAGGTGAAATTAATGGAATAATTATGGTCAAAAACATTGAATATACTGTAATTTTTTATATGTATCTGCCCACACCAAATCATATTTGAACATGTTTGAGGCATTATTGTGAACCACAAATGTAGAAGATAAGATAAAAATTTTTTCTATGACTCAAGGAAACATTATACAATAATCAATATGACAATATCCATATGTATGAATATATTCATATAATGTCATACAGTTGCAAAAACTTGCTGAACAACTGAAAAAATTCATTTTGGATAGAACAAATACGATAAAAATTGACTTTCCTAAGCCAGTACTACTTAATTATAAAATAAGGCACAAAAACCAAAACTGCAGTTTTGAAAATCTGGAAACCATAACTGAAATGGAAACTGTAAATTCAAAAAATTGAACACTGAAAGTGAAACAGGAAAATTCAAAAAATTGAAACTGATCCGTCTCTAGTCACTGTCATATTGAAACATTGTTTCACCAGACAAAGATGTTAAAACTTGATGAATGCATTTCAAAAAATTGTGCAACAAGGATTCAGGAAGATTGTAGAAAAAAATATTGATGTCAATGAAGTCAGTCAAAAAATATTCAAAGACTTTCGAAAAACCAGCTGAAAAAATTACAATGTCAGTAAATCAAAGAGAATTGTTCAGTGAGTATTGTCAGACATTTTTCTAGGGTTTGGTAGGCATATGCACCACTGTCATTTAGCTTTCCTATGCACCAGCACCAATTGCCTCAATTTTTTAATACCCCATACACACTACACATTTACACCATGAGTATATAGCATGAACTGCAGGGCGTCTTGAGAAAACACTGGGTTTGTAGGCTCCTTCGTAGAAATAATCATGATATGCCTCTAAATACCTAAAAGGATGGTAACTGGCAGTAAATTAGCATAATACAAATTTTCTTTGCATCTCGTTGGTATTATTCTCCTTCTTTGACTTCTATCTTGTTTGAGATTTTTTTCTAGACTATTTATCATCATCTTGTACTTTTGCAACTGAAATATATTTTGAAACAGGGCAATATACAATGATTCCAGATTTCGTCAGAGTTAAGAAGTGAAAGGAAATCAGAATACACCATACATGATACAAAAATAGGCTAGGGTCCGAAGCAAAATCACCTAAGAAAATTAAATTAATCTTCAAATCATAATGCTATTGTATAAATTCTTTTGATCACATATAACAACTCAGGCACATAGTAATATATGCCCAGAAAAAATCCTCATCTATATATCCAGTGACCCATACACCCTTAGTGAGAATTACATTCTGAAGTGCTAAATATGCCATTGGTCTTTCTGAAATAATACTTTCAGCTGGATGTCTTTTTAAATAATCAGGCATCAACATCTCTATAATGCAGAAGAATTTAAGAATTAGTGACTGCTATCTCCAAGAATTTTAATGTTGTTTCCTAATAATATACTGTATAAATAAAGCATACTGTAGAATTATGCTTTGATTCGTTATACTGTAATTGATGTGCAAAGAATGGAATAATGGAGCAACAGTATCTCTAAAAGAAGGAAGAATTTAGAAATTATTGACTGCTTCCTATTTGGACTGGAAATGTTGTTGGGCAATAAAAAGTTATTTAGACACACTGGTATCTAGGTGGCAAAAAATATGCATGGACATTAAAAAATGATGCAAAAAATAGACACAAATGTTGGATAACTTGACAGAACTTTTGAGTGATTATTGCTTGTTCATATTGCTTAAGGATTTTTCAATATTTCAAGAAAACATGTTGTTCATTAGGTATAAAAAAATCATAGAGAGAGAGAAAAACTTGACTGAATTTAGACTGTGTCTGAGTTGTTCAAATTGTATTTTGAGTTTAAATATGAAACACTATGATGGCTTAATCAAGAAAAATCACTGAACCAACACTGTGTCTGAATTGGTGAAAATGCAGACAGTACTTAGGATAGAAAACTCAGTAAATCAGCTTCCTCATGGATAATCAGAAAGCATGTGGAGTTTCCAAAATAAAAATAAATACACCTACTCGAAAAAGCATTCCAAATGTTTGCTCCAGAAATGATTATAAGTGTGGATTTAGAACACTCATCACAATAAATAATCATCTGGCAGAAATGTTGTTGAAAAAAAATTTTTTGGATAATGAAAATGCCTGGTGTCAGGAAATAATGGTTAGCAAATAAGAAAATTTCCTAACCACATTAGGTTTATACTTCATTTTTCCCAATGAACCTGAGAAGTTAAAAAATTGTTCTCTTGTAAATTAGAATAAACCCTGAACAACTGGCACACCATATGAAGATATGGCAGCATCAACTCAGTTGCTTGGAAGACAGTTAATACATTGAGGCTGCATGCATGAAAAGATAGAGTATCAAAAAAGTGGAAAACAAAAATATTTAAATTCTGCCTTATCAAATGCCTATTAACTTGATTTTTTTCTTTTTTAGAAAAGTGATATATTGAACTATTTGAAAGATTTTCAAGTCAAAAGCCCCAGGAAATAATCAAGTTCAATTCTACCTATTTTTCCATCATTGTGCATGGAAGGTTCAAAGCATAACTTTCCATTTTCAGTGTACAAAACGAATGGAACTTATCCCTTTTATATACTGAAAAAGGGACCAATAATTTTCCAAATTTTCAATAATTATGTGGAAGTACTGTCAGTTGCTGAGAAACTGTCCAAAAACACTTTCATAAGAATGGGGGGTGTGGTTCTTCAACTGTATTAGGTCAAAGAGACAGAAAGTACTTTCCTGAGATAGAACACTACACATGATTAACGATCTAAAAGTGTTCAGAAAGTTCTACCATAATATCTCAGGACTATAATACATTTACATATAGTCTGTTTTTGTAAAATGCTTCCAAATAGAAAAGTGACACAAAATCAACATCTGTTCTCCCAAAAAATTACTAACCTATACATTAAGGACTACTCATGAATTATGGAACAAATTGATGCACATTTTGTTCAACCAAACAGCATTACCTGTTCAACCTACTAACATAAATAATCTCTCCTCCTCAAATTTTCCCACTGGGGTCAGAATGTAGAAAGCAAATGTCTTTGCTCCAAGATGGTTTAACAAGTGCCATGTACTGCGCAAGAGACAGGTTATAGGTAACCAGATAGCGCACAAGTGCAATCTAATGCACAAATGCCATATAGTATGCCAGTGGCACTCCAGACACAAAGACTTGTTAATTTTGCAAGCAAAAAAACAAGAAGATTAATATTATGAAAGTGATACAATACACATTGAAACTCTGCTCAAGGCACCTTTCAAAACTACCTTGAGATTGAGATGAAGATTATTGAAATGCTTTTGTCCAAATAAAAATGAAAAGCATTAGATTCATCAATATGACCACCAATGTAATCACAAAATCACAAATTCAGAGTAGAAAGTGTCACTCATTTTACCTAATTCACTCAGGACTTCGGTGAGGCAAATAATTTTTGAATGCAAAATTGAAAAAAATCTCGGTTACAACATGCTTTCTGTGCTAATCAAGGAACACTGTACAAGTTCCAGAAGAAAACTTTAATAAGGCAACAGAATGGAAAATTGATAAACACTGTATTTTTTTGAATGTGAGTATTTTTGAAACAACATTGACAAAAATTAAAATCAGCATAGCTGATGGATCATTTTCTCCAAGAACTGAATCATCAAAGATCCTGACATTGGTCATCATACACTCTGTACTGGTAACAGCTGATAAAAAGCGATTAGTATGTTTTGATCAGGAAATTTGTTCACATACCATAATCATGATCTCATATTTGTGTGGTCTGATTGCAGGAAAATTTTTTGGCCAGGTGAATGCATGGAATTTCAATTCAAAAGCTCTTGAAAACTGCAAAATCGGCACAAGAAATCACTATAAGCACATATAGATATGAATTCCGAAGTTGCAAAATGCTTTGGTAATGCTGATGAAGCTGATACAGTTCAAGAAAGTTTCCAGGGTAATAAATCAATGAAATGCAGCCAATGTCAATGGGTAAGAATATGGCAAATACTCATTGAAGATCCATATGACTTACAAAGAAATATCGAGTGAGAGACCTCCTGGGAGCACAGGAATTTGTCTTGGTTTTCTGGCCATTTCTTTTTTATATCTAGGCTTGCTTTATTCATGATATAATCTAACTTTTTCAGCTCACTGAAGATGGTTGCTTTGCTTAAGAATATTCTCTGTATCATGATGAACACTGGCTTTTATGTTCAACTGGCAAAGAAATTATTCCATAGAATCAAGATGCCTTGTTTTAGAATCAAGCCATGTGATCATGGATGGTACATTCAGAGATAGTTTTGACAGCTTTGCCTAGTTGTATACTGTACATGTGGTGGAGCATTTTTATTTAAAGCAAAGCCACTCTGCCATACCAGATGCATCAAAAACAGCTGATTCTTCTATTTATCTGTCCATTCAAATTTGGAACAAAATTGTGGAAAATCATATTGGTAATGGGTGTTCATCCCTGAAACTATGATTTTTTCAGGTTTGGACGCCCATGCAATTTGTCTATATGGACTATGAAATCGCCACCTGTAATGTGGTGAGGCAACTGATTCCAGAAGTTATGATAAAATGCTGCAATTTTCATTTCTCACAATGTGGGGTCATTGGAACAGCCCGAGTCCCCTTACAAAAAATCATGCCAAAAGTTACCATAATGGGCTCAATCCTTTCTAATTTCAAAATATGCATTTAGCAGCGTGCAATTTCTTATGTCTGCTTCAGCCAATGCACAATAGGGATCAAATTCGAGTGAGAATTTTATGACATGGGGTTCCGGGCCCCGAGTGATGGAAAGAGTTTTAAATTGATTTGGAAAATCAAATTCAAAAAGTGTGCTTAAATTTTATTCGGTTACTCGTAATATATGGCAAGTTCTTAACTTTAATGCAAATGCTTTAGAGCCGCACAATTTTCAGTTTTTGATGTATGAAGTCCATTACTTTGTATGGTGCCTGCGATGTTTGACAGGAAAAAAATCGTACATGGCTTTTTATGATGTGAACATAAAAGTATCAATTCCAATTTATTGCAGGTGAGGAACTAAAGTTTTCTTCACTTTTTAGATGATGTTGACAATTTTTCAGGGATTGCAGCAGTTGAATGAGGATTCTTTGTCAGTGACAATATTTTAGTAAAAAATAGTCAAAAAGATCTCATTGCTCAACGAGTTGTATTTGATTCTGTCAAAAGTTCTAACAATGTTTTCGATGTGGAAATGACAAAAGACATAGACAAAATTGTTGTCAGTGCCTGAGATTGTTACAAAGAAGATCTTGAAGAATGCACAAAAGACATGAATGAAGAAGTTGCATCAACAACTGCAAAAAAAATAAGTGCTGAAGAAATCTGTGAACTCTCATTGAAAAAAAGAGGATTGGAAGAAGATCACAAAAAAACAATGACCTCATTGGAGAAGAGGATTGGAAAAAAAAGAGGATTGGAAAAATGCTAGATGAAAGAATTACATTTCCTGATCCAGAAGTTGAAAATTGTCCTTGAAAAATGAAAAATTTTATCCTTAAAATCCTTGAATATTATTTCCATAAAGGTGCATGAACTCTGGACATTTTCCATCCAGATTTTTTTCTGTGGACAACATTTTTGATCCAGAGTTTTGACTTGAGCATGTTTTTTTTTATTTGAGCATTTGAGTGTTGTTTGGACATCTATTACATCTCACATTCCACCTTACTGATAAGGAGTTTAGTTACTTTTCCTGAGAAATTTCATTATCTATCTTACTGTACCCCTTTCAATTCAATTCAAATAATCTGTTACGTTACAGTATTATCATTCACCTCCGCTTGCCGCAACTGCATTTGTTTAAGCACTTTCCAAGAAACTTATGCAAATATCAAGCATTAATTGAAACTGGCACCTCAGTAACATTAACGAACAGTAAAGTTCTGCATAATTTTGACAAAAATATTTCAAACTATATTGGACAGATATACACAATAAATTATATTGGGCAAAATACAAACCTGTTTGTATAACTTGGAGTTACCCAGGTGAAATCAAATAAATAATTTAATTTCCCCTGGTTAACTTCAAGTTTTGTTGTCTGTGACTGCCCCCTCCAAATCATATTAAAATAGGATACAATCTGCCAATGGTGTGAAGGCAAAAAATCTACTGTATCAACCAAAAGTCTTGCTAGAATGGTAAAACTGTATAACCATGTTGAGTCAAGACCAACTGCTGCAATTGATTAATTATTGTTTGAAAATGAGTCTTAGATAATAGGCCATGAAAAAAGAGCCGGGAAACAATCCAAAAATAGAAAACTGGAAAAGTAGCCAATACAACTATCTGCAACACACATCCAGGAGAATTATTTACTTCATTTGACTGACAGATCATAAGTGTTTCTTTTCCACTGGTAGCATCATTTTCTGAAATAAAAAGTAAAAAGTAAAAAATTAGGGCTTGCAAAAACCAGATGAAAAATCAGTTCTCAAAAAATTGTGAGCTGATAACAAGCAAAGCTTTATGAAGATATATGCGTAGCTATGCTAATTAGTTTAATAGGAATGTGTTTGAAACTTTCTGACAAGAATATTGTTATTTTTTCAAGGGAAATTTCATGCAAAGGATATAAGAGTGGACTGCAGCTCGAAATATCCAAATGGAGGCATGATCCCACAATAACATCACAGATCTGGTATTCTAGTGTATTGCATCCTTTCTTCAGCAGCCCTCTGTTTGAAAAAAATTGTTTGTTTATTTGCAGCCTCAGCCATTCGTAATGATCCAGCACTGGACCCATCCAAGTCCCAAGATTAAATTATGAGATCTTTACTGCCTACATATCTATACAATCTTAATTTGGGAAGGACTAGAGACTTGTTTTAGCATTGACACTGATAACAGAGGGGACATAACTTGAGAGAACTAGTTTTGAACCACAGCAAATTTTTTTTGTTGAATCCAGACTGAAGAACTAGTGGTACATATTATGCATAGTAATAAATATAGCACAACCTGACAATCTTACATGCACATAGAGGTAGGAGGAAACCCCTTACCTGACAGTCCCTAGTCAAGAAAATAGTAAAACACACTTCTGAACTTTTTCCAAAACAACATTTTTGAGTATATTTTGTATGAAAAACAAGCCCTCAGAATATTTTCTTTTTTTCTGCTTGCCTACCCCTCTAACCCCCTAGAAAAAAGTTCAAGCAGCTTTCCTACTGGGAAATTCTTGCCATGCATGTCTGATGACAATGTAAAACTTTTTCTTCGATTCATTAGTTACTAGGATCACAAAATTTTTCTGAGCTAAGACAGTAAAATTGGTTACCTAAACACTATCCATAACATTGAATCCATCATCCTTAGATTGTACACTATCACCACAAGAAAGATAGATGAAAGACAGGGTAATGGCAAAAGGCATGTGGTGGGAGACCAACAGAATAGGGCTCCCATTGGAGTAGGTAGGGTGAGGAGCTAAGGAATAATTAAAGAGCTTCCTGCTGATCATGGAGACCTGAAAGTAAATACACATTCTTTATAATATACCAAAAACCATGGCGTAAACTAACTAGGCCTTTATGGCCGAACATCAACAAATAAAAGTTATGCAAATATAAAGCACACAACAAGACGAAATTACAAATGCAAGTATTCATTCTATTAGGAGTGTGTTATAATGATAATTTGTCATCCTCTTGTTCCAAAAATATCAGAATATGAATATGGGATTCAGTTGGATCATTCTTTTGGTTGGATCATTCTTTTGGAATTCAGTAGTGAAAATAAAACCTATGGCTGGACCTAGAGCCTGTCTCTCCATGATGTCTTTGATCAATTGTTGGACCTTGTTGTAGAAGACTAGACATACCACATTTGGTCTGCTGGTCTACAGCTGACCTGTTTCTATGGTATCAGTAATCTCTGGCCACTAGTTCCCTTTCCATGGCTCTGCAATCTGCGTACTGTTGGGCCATGTATACTAGTGAACCCATCCACATGGACAGACAAAAGTGCACCTTCCCAAGAGTATTTCCCCTTTCAAGAGGCTTCCTGGCAAAGCTTCCAAAATTTTGGCAGGCAATTTTGATCTTAAATTCATCTCAATCTGAATTTTCTTGACATAATCAATTTCAGGCCTCTCAATTTTATTGCATGTCGAAATAAGGAAAAGCTCAGCTAAACTCTATTGGGACAACAGCCAATGAAAATCTTTTGTGTTTCCTGATAACTCGCTGCCATCTACTGCTCTAATCTGAATCAGGTACCTATACCATTCACAGGCTGAAACGAACTTATGCTTAGCTACTTTTTTTAGTACTTCCTCTATTCCTTAATCTCCGGGGAGATCTAAATCTGTGTCATACTGGGCATCTTCTGCTAACATGGCATTTTCACCCTTACCTGCTTCAATGGCTACAGCTGCCTCAGACTTATCTATTTTCTTGATGTGGAAATGATAACCCTGCGTGCCATATGGGAACAGCAGAGAGAAGCAAGCCCCGTCTATGTTAGGGTTGAGATACCTCAGCTCAGTGACAAAGTGATGTCCATAGAGATGCACTCTAGATACTTCTGGCCGCTGGGACACGTCCATGCCTTGCCCACTGGGATACGTCCAGATCACAACCACCTGCTCAACTGTCAGCAATTCAGTTCGATGGGCATGAATTGTACCATAAGCCACATGAACATCGCCCACCTCCCGGTTAGTCAAAGAGGTGAACCTAAATGGATGGAACAGGCTCGTCCTACCTCTGGGCTTCCTCAACTGTCTGCACGTAAACTTGCTTAGCCCATCTGTAAGTTTTTGCCAAAACATTGTGCTCACGCAGACAATCTTCTATTCCTTCTAAAATTGATTTCTTGATTTTCTAAAATTGAATTCTTGAGATTTATTGAATCGGCCCCAAGTATGTTGTCCCCATTCTCTGCATCCATGACAAGGAATTGCAGGCTTCTTGTTTTGCCATGAGCTTCCACTTGGACATTGACTATTCCTTTGATTTAAAATTTCAGGTCATTGTAGACTTGCATTATGCGTTGAGTGTTTGCCAACTTTGGGCATCCAAGGGTATTGTAGCCACTCATGCTAATGAGTGAGCATGTGTTACCAGAATCGACAAGGAATTTCATTGATAAACCATTGACTAAAGCAGTTCAAAAATTGCTACGCCCAAACACTCTGAAGACTTGCAGTCTTTTATGGGCAAAGTCCATTACTACAACAAATTCATCCAAAGAATTTCACAGTTGTCAGCACCTCTAAATGCCTTGCGCAAGAAGGACAGGCCTTTCAAGTGGTCAAAGTCAGAGGAGGAAGCTTTTCAATAAATCAAGAATCAAATTGTTGGAGCAACAAGGCTAGTTTATTATCAGCCAAGATTTCCAGTCGTCCTTGCAACAGACACCTCATCATAAGGCATAGGAGCAGTCATTTCACTCAAATATCCTGATGGATCTGAGAAGCCAATTGCATTTGCTTCAATGATCCTCAATGACCATGAAATGCCCTACAGTCAAGTTGGAAGAGAAGCACTTTCAGTCATTTACAGTGTGAAAAAGTTTCATCAATACCTGTTTGGACCCAAATTTGAGCTGATCACAGACAACAAGCCACTACTAGCCATTTTCAGTCCCAATAAGAAGCTGTCTGTTATGATGATTCAACGTCTCCAATGATGGGCAATAGCTCTTATGTGATATAATTATGAAATTTGATTTCGACCAACAGCAAAGCATTGCAAGGCAGATGTGCTTTCATGCCTACCAATTGGCCCCAATGATGAATTTGACAAAAAAGAAGCTTCCTGCTACTGTGTCAACATCGAAAACACAAATGAATTGCTGATCAGTAAAATCAAATTGGCAAGTTGCACCAGAAAAGACCCAATTTTGAGAACAATTAAGCAATTCATTATTCATGGGTGGCTGAACAAATTATCAATCCATGTGCCTCAATTACGGCCATACTTCAACCAACAATTATCACTCAGGATTCAAGATGACATCATGATTCTTGAAAGTGACAATTCACCGCCTGCTGTCATCCCAGCAACTCTCCAAGGCCAAATTCTTCAGCAACTTGCATAAAGGTCATTGGGGAATCATAAGAACCAAGCACCTGGCAAGACAACATTGTTGGTGGCTGAACATGGACAAAAATATTGAAGAAATGGTTCGAGGATGTGAAGCTTGTCATAAAGTAGCCAATGCTACCAAACAAGAATTTTCAACATGGCCTGAAGCTACAAAGCCAATGCAAAGACTCCACATTGACTAAGCTAGCCCATTTCACAATGCCATGTGGTTCATTTGCATAGATGCATTCACAAAGTAGCCCATTGTGAAGAAGATGGCATCAACTACAACAGAGGCCATGCTGAAAAGCCTGAGGGAAATCATTATGGATGAAGGCTTACCTGAAACAATTGTCTCTGACAATGGAACACAATTCACATTGAGCCAATTCCACGATTTTTGCAAAAAAACAGTCAAGGAGCTGTAACTTTTGCCATTGCTCTCCAATGGTGCAGGTTAGGTAGGTCGTTCACAGAGGTCCCCAAGGTCAGATTTTTCAGGTGGGGGTGAATTACAAAATTTGCAGGGGTTGCAGGGCTAAACGCCCAGTAAACACTTCATTTTGCCTCAAAATTAGGCACCCAGTGATGAATTTTTAGGACTTTAGGTAGGAATAATACCCCCCTCATACCCTCCCTATGGGGTTGTCTGGTCGTTATTAATGTGAACATCTTCCTCCGCTGTGAGGCTCATTTTAAAAAATGAGACTATAAAATCTTGGTATAAAAACCATATCACACTTACTTATCTGAAAGCCTGCAGTACAAATATCAGTAATTGATGATAGAGAGGCAATGGCGGTTGTGCTTGAAAAATGGTGAACAAGGTCCTGATACATTCCCAAACTGCAGGATGATAGAAAGGTGGTGGCCATACAAAACACAGTCTAACAGGGGCAAGTAGAAGTCATGCGCCATGCATTGGATGAGGTGCAGTAATTTTGGCACCAATTTAGGTTTGTTTCAAACCTGTTGAATTAAGCACAATTGTTGAATTGGATTGACTAATTAGCCGTCCAGAGGTATGGGGTCAGTAGAACTTCATGGGTTGGATGGGGTCATAGGCTGCCCAAGATTGAGTTGGGTGGCAGTCATAGGAGTAAAAATCTGAATTTTTGCACTAAAATTCTGAAAAATGAAAATTGTATTTTTATTCAGAAAAGACGATTGTCTACTAGTAGAAGATAGATTTTTACGTTTTTTTCATCACAAACAATTAGAACTCTCTCTATCCCTTAAATAATCATATTATTGTCGAATACTGGGAAGTCACAGTCACCATATGGATAGCCGTATGGTCTTAGACTCTTGGGGAGATTCCTATGGCTCTTCCCTCATATAAGTGATTGACCCAGAGTGAAATATTGTACCAACAAATGAGACATGAGCTAGGACATTTTCAGTGTTTTCCACCTATAGTCAATGCCAATAATATTTCGAATGCCTGGTAAGAAACAGTATTTTACGATTTTGTTGTCTTTTACAACTGTATTATTTCTCACTTCATTATCAAGAATGGTAAAGGTAGGTCATAAAGTTTGAAACATATATTTCATGAAAAAACATTGTTTCAATCAGACTACCCCATGGGGAGGGGTATGAGGGAGACATTACCCCTGCCTGAAGTCCTGAAAATTAGTCATCAGTTGCCTAATTTTGAGGCAAACTGACATGTTTAGTGGATGTTTATAGCTACACTAGCCCTGCAAATTTTCAACGTTACCCCTACCTGAAAAATCTGACCTTGGGGACCTCTGGTTTCAATGTATAAGGAGGGGTGCTAAAGATGAAAGATGAAAAATGCAAGATCGGCTCACCTGAATTTTGCTGCTCTACTTTAGCTTCAACTTTTATTGGACTGATATTCTCATTGTCATGCAATTCAGGGTCTTCCCATAAATAACAAGCCATACATTTCGAATATGGTTTACCAGGACGTCTTGGATGACTTCAAATGCAAAGATTACTTGCTTCAACAAATTCTACATATGCAGTTTCAAAGCATATTCTTGAAAATTTCAATATGCAGTTGAACTGTCAAAGATATTGATGATTCTCGAAATCAGGCTTTCAAAAGATTTTTCAAAGTTCTTTAAACTGAAGTTAGCTTAGCATGTACCTGCAGAAATGACTATTATCTGTAATCACTTCGCGACAAATATAGCACATCTTGGCGCTGCATTGGCATTGAAAATCATGAGCCAAATGGCTTCTATATCTAAATTTTTACGAGCCAAATTTTAATTTTGAGAGCCCAAAATATGTAATTGAAAAATATCGAAAAAAGGGCTGCAACACACTGTGGAATGTATATGAGTATATGGATATCCAGTTATATGATTCGTGTTCAAAAAAAACTACAGTTCAAAAGTTTAATTCCAACCAGTGCTTTTGTGGTGCAGGCCTCTTCCTACATGTACAAAGATCAGCCAAAAAACTTTTGTACTTTTTTATGCAAAAAGACGCAATGTTCTACATGTCTTTGATGAAATTCTTTTAAGAGATAGCACTTGAGTTCATATCTTTCTGACACAAAGGTATAGGCCATTTAAGAATGTGGTTTCTGCTAAACATGCTTTCATAAGTTTGAAAAACTTCAAGTTAAACTTGAAATTTCTGGAAATCACTTTCATGGTGAATATACACTCAAACTGAACATGTTTGAAATTATAGTTGGAAAAATCTGGAATAATTAAGATATTTATGTCTTGAATGCAGCATAGTTCATCTTTTTTATGTCAAACCCTGGTGTTTTTTCGCTTTTTTGAAAATTTTTTCCCCATTAAGTTTTATTTTGTGGGAAAATAGTGAAAGAGTGATACACGTCTTACAGTCTGATCACTTAATATGATGTGCAAGTATGATGTGATGCATACCTTACAGCATGATCACATATGATGTACAAGTATGATGTGATGGAAACCTTACAGTATGATCACATGACATGATGTGCAGGTACAGTTCATGTACTGCATTGTACGGGAAAGTTCTAGAATCTTCCATGATATTCTATAATCTTTTATATTCTACAAGATTCTAGAACATTCTGTGATCTTCCATGATACTATATAAGGTGTGTTGTTTTGTTTATTCATTCATTTTATTTATTGTTCTATTTAGTACTTGGATATTATTAAGTGCTTAGATATATTTATGTTGTGTTAGTTAGCCTTATTAAACTTAGCTATTTACCACCTATTATTCCAGTTGGATATTTACCAATTGTCCTAAGGCTAATCTAGTTGCAACTTAGTCCACTCATTATTCAAGACGCAACAGTGCCAATTGGCACTTTCTTAGTTTTTAGATGCTTAAGGAACTAAAAAAGTCGAAAATTCTGTGTGCTTCATGCTGATCTTGTATAGCATTATTACACCTATATTTCACCCAAATGTAAATGAGTTCTTTTTGGAGGCTGTAGCTTTCCAGACTGTAGTCTGTATAGCCAGGCAGCTATACAGAATGTGTTTTGCTGATATACATGTGCAGATATTTACAGTAAACTGTGATATGCAATGCACAAACCCCAAAACCTGCAGACAAAGTATGAAATTGACACAACTATGTCACACATGTTCATAAATATATTAACACTGCAGTGAATGATATTCATAAGATGAGTATTATGTATCTTGATTATCATACTACAAATATAGCAATTTTTTCAGCTGATATGTTATGAACAAATTATTGCTTGACAATCAAAGATGTATAGCCCGTTTTCTTTGCATTCTTCTAAATAGTGAAAGTAGATAGGAGTAGTATTTGAGATTTATGATAAACAAAATACCATACAGGACTTAAAAATTATGGGCATACTTGACAAATTTCTGATTAACATTTACATTTATCACAAAAGTGGATTTTTTAAACTTTAACACAAGTTCTCAAAAATCTAGTACATTTCTTTCCTGAGCTTGGTAACTATCCAAGGAAGTATATTTTTCTTTTTTCAGCCCCAAGCATATTCTAATAATAAACCAGTCCAGCTCTTTTTAGTGGGCTTCAGCCATGCATGAAAATGTTCATAGAAGCACATTCAAGTTTTAAATTTGGTCCTCTTCACATCAAAGAAAAAAAGCTACACATTTTGACTTTTGGTAAAAGTAAAAGAGGTCTAAACTGCATAGTAAAAGACATTGTATACAGAATGTAAAGTGACTATATCTATTGAATTTCTCATGGTCAAAAACCCTCAACCACAAATCAAAAAATATGTTTGTTTACACAAAGTACATTTTTTGTGTAAAGTGACTGCATTCATTTGATTCCCAATAGTTAGAAAACCCTTCCACCATGTTAGGCCTCTGTGGTGTTGGATGATGTGACTGACCTTTGGGCTTATACAAAGGAAGTTGTAACAGTTCTGACCACATGGCTAACAAAACACAAACTACAAAATTCTCTCACACAGACTCACAGATACCTTCAGGAGTACTTCCCTGAGCCTCAGGCAGAAGACCCTGACATGTACCTCAGGAGAACCTACCATGATCTCCAATGCTAATCTTATTGAACTACCGCTACACTCACAAAACAAAATTATCAGTGACCAACCTACGATGCAGGTAGCTAGTAGCAAAACTTATGCATTGTACAGAAGACCAGAAAATTAAGTTGAACTAAAGGACAATTTTTCATCAACTCAATAATCATTTTATATTTCTCAACAATTCAACTACATACATATTCCTCACTTACATGTTTCCGGAAGAAAAACAGAGGATTGTGGCCGTATAGCTTCCTCCACATAAATTCACTCATGTAAATGTTGAGTAAAATACGATAGGATACCATATCATTGCTTGTGCTTTTGTTTAGCCTTCTGCCACATGGACGCCATATGATTTGCACTAGCCTCTGTTGTACGATCAGTGAAATTTTCCAAATGATTAAATTTCAGATAAGTATAACCCATCTCAGGAAAGCTTTCCAAAAATCGGGAATTACCCTACCCTTCTCAACAAATTTTTCCAGTATTGGCAACTGTGTCCATGCATTACATTTCTCCACAGGAACAAAAAAACAGTGAGAGCTTCTAACTTCGATGCAGCCCAAAACCCATTGTTGGTTAACACTTCAGCCAACAAATTTTTATAGGATTTCTCAGCAAGTGCTGCACACAATGTCTCTGCAGAACATTTTCCAATCAACAACAGTTGTGTGACTAATTCCTAACTGGAATTTTATTACCCACTTATCTAATTCATGGCGTCAGTAATGAACAAATTGAAAAATTTCACTAAAGCTGAGAATTGTCGAAAAAACTGCTTTTCCAGAAAACGATTTGCTTCTACATCTTCCACAATGCCATTTCAATCCACAATTTTTGTTGGTGGTTACCAGCATCATAAATTGATCAATATGTGCACAACTTTCACTAAGGCAACGTTTTTATTTGGGTAATAAGTTTCCCTCCAATAGCCAAATAATGCAGTCAGCTTCAAATTTGCATACAGAGAAAACATCTCTCAATTTCATATCACAAAATTCGGCATAGAATTGCACAGAGAACCATTTTCAATAGAAAAGATAGCACGTTAACCACAACATGCAGACATACAGTTTATATTACTCACTGTGGAAATCACCACTCAATTTATAAATGAATGCAGTTTAAATTCTTCATTTACTTTCCAGTGCCCTTTGTTCATTTTTCTATTTTGGATGCAACTTTCAAGTTTACTTCCAGATTCATGATAACTACACTGCTGCTGCTGCCTGAAACTATATGTAAAAAGATTATTTTCTGCCTTTCCCCCTTTTTCTTGTTTTTTCTCTTTTAATTTTTTTCCTTTTGTTCCCTTAACATTTTTTGCTTTCATTTTTTATCCTCATTTATTTTCTTTTCATGTTTATTGTTTTTTTACTCTTTCCTTCTTCCTATAGCTCTCCTTTTTTTCTAGCCCTATCCTCCTTATTCTCATTTGTCCCTTGTTATAAATCTGCATTATATTATGTTCATTTCAATATTACTCTTTGTGGTTCACTTCTTTCATTTTTCTATTCCTTTTGCTTCCTAATTTCACTCTTATTACTTCTTTATTCAATGTCTTGGTTGTTTATTGCTCACTCGTCACTTTTTAATTTGTTTTTTCCCCTTAACTGCTGGTTAGGCTGTTCTATTCTTTAATCTTGATTTTTTTTTATTTGATTCATTTCTATTCTTTTCATTTTATTTTTTTTCACTAATTGCTTTTTTGTTTATTGTAAACTTATTTTTCAATTTCTGCTTTTTTTTGTCTCCCATGTCTCTTTCTTTTTATTTCTCTCCAGCTCTTTCAGCATGTCCTTTCCTCCTTGATTTGCTCGTCCTTTCCCCTCCATTTATATGCTTCTTTCCATTTCCTTCCCTTACCCCTCTTTTTATCTCATTCTTCTCTTCACTACCATTTTCTGATGTTTCCTATACTTTTAATATTTTCATTGTTTTTCTTCCTTGTCTTATTTTCTCATATTGCTGACATCAAATCATATCATTTGTTTTATTTTCTCTGTGTTATGCATTTTATCTGAAGTTGCCATGAAAATATTTCAAGTTTTCTTTAATAGGAAGCGATAAAAAAATAATTCTTACTTTTAATTTTTTCTCCCCTAGAAAAGATGTTTCATCCCTTTGTACTTGAACTGGAAGTCACAGGGAAAACTATTGCGTCAGGCACACCCATCATACAGGGTGCACTCAGTCACTTCTTTACTGAGCTACCTGACCCACTCCTGCTTCTGACAGTGGCTTTAGAGGTGGGAGTGTTTGAATGGGAATATGAGCTGCAAGTTCATTTTTCTAATCTTGCAGTGGGCACATTAGAGATCTTAGTGTAGTTGCCAGCAGATGATGTTGTAACTAGGGTGAACCATAGTGGATAAGTGCCAAAATTAATGCTTTAAACATAAGATTTAACTGTGTATTTTTTTCAAACTTATGGCTCAAAACCTTTCGGCAGTTTTCAGTATGTTTCTAGAAGAAAAAAAATTTTTTGCCATCTTGTGCCAATTGGCACAAATGTCTATGCACAAAAGAGGCTGTCACTGACACTAATTTTTTGACTTCTTATGTCAATTGATACAAATAGCCATGCACAAAAAAATGCTCCAAACATCCATATAATTAACCAATTCTGAAATAAAACAAAATCTTCTTGATACATATTACGTTTACTGTAGAGTCTTGCCTTGAATATCTTTATAGCAGCACTGATACAGACTTGCAGCTTTTCAACATCTAATAAACATAACATCCAAAAATTATCTAATCAATGAGATCTATTCAAAGACAAAAACTTCATTAAAATCGGTCAAACATGTCAGGAGCAAATTGATGGCAAATTATTTTTGCCATAAATATAATATATAGAAAACGAAGCAGTGACAAGGTCCCTATACCTTTCCTACTGTGTATATGTCACAATGCAAATCTCATGCATGACTGACTCTTACTCCAGGCAAGAGGGTCACCTCTACTGAACACACAAAAAACTAAAGAATCAAAATATGGACAAATGACAGATCAATCATAAATATAAGTGAAAGTGAGGAAAAACCAAATTCAAGGGTGGGTGAAATTTGATGCAAGATAATAAATGAGAATGGCTAATTTACATAAGCAATTAAAATACTTCTGATAGATCATATTACACTTTATTTTCTCCAAAGTGAGCACTACAAGCTGAAAAAATGAAAATCTGTCAAACAACAAAGCTAGACAAATAAAAAAAATGTAGATGCTGAGGAAGGCTCACATAGGCTTCAATGATGGTAGGTCACTTCCATTCGACTTCCTTCAGCACATGGCCTTGATAACTGTAACTCTCCCACATCCATGGTATCAGAAACTAGTTCTGATTCCAATGGCCCTCGACCATTATCAACTGCTAATTTCAAGTCAGCTGATGCTTCCAGTATGGTATTCCATAAAGCATCATTGCTATTTGATGATGGACTCTCCTCCGGCTCATCTGGCAACTCTATGATTTCATAGCACAATAGCATCGGATCGATGCCCATAGCATTTTCGATTGATGCAGCCCATGACACATCGAAGTGAGGAGCATCTTCTGCCATCCCCTTTGTGTAATATTTGAGTGGACTTCTGATAAACAATGGCCATTTTCAACTTTCTACTGCATGGACGACCAAGTCTTTGAACAGTATTTGTAACTTCTTCAGCCAAAGACTGACTTCACCAACCAATAGAAAATACAACATCAGATTCAAAGTTAGTGTAACCCAGAGGCTGGCAGTTGCCTTGTGCCCTTCATCAATCATATCATGATCCATACACCAATAATTGTCAAAAATTTGTTTTTCGATCAAAAACATGCAAAGACCAGAAGCAACTGAAAAAATTTTGATTCAAGCTCCATCAGTCAGGTAAATTCATAATGTGTTCGAAACCAATGATAGAACCAAAATGCTCTAAAGCTAGTTCAGGCCGTCCATGATAAAATTTGTGAAGTCAAAAATTCATTGTCATTCTTTAAAAAATTGTTTGGAGACCCATGATTGGATGTGATCTTTCAATGGACTAAGACCATATGTTACTTTTGCCATCGATGGATCAGTAAACAGTAAACTGTAATAGTGAAAAGTTTGGCTATCTTCAAAAATGGAATATGGCTAAAAATAGACAGATTACAGTTTTGATGGATTCAAAATGTGAATGAAAAAACACAAATGTGGTGGATTGGTTGATAATCATTTATAATTTCCAAAAATTGGATTTTAATATAACCATGAGGGAAAATTAGAGTGATCAGTATTTCACTTTCCTTAGAATCCTTCACTAATCGTTCAATTATAATTTTGACTTCTTGATCATTTGTAACATCGATGGTTTCTTCAATCCCTTGATGTAAATTTTCCTCCAATGCTGAAACTTTCCATAGGGAAAAGTAATTTTACATTGGTTGAGGATTTTCCGAAAATATCCATGGACTTTAAAATTTAAATTTTGGTTTTGCAGTTGGTTAGAGGTTTGTCAGAAACAATTGGAATGGATAAAAAAGTTGAAATTTAATATTCTGCTGTCACCTTCAATTGATGATTTTTTATGGCTAACTCTTCTAGATTTTTCTCGACTTCAACCTGAACAGCTTTTTCATGTGTCCTCACTGAATGTTGTTCAGACTGTTTGGCTGCATGAGGGAAAATTTGATCTGATTCAAAAAGCATAATTTTTTCATTCTCGAATAATTTTACAGCAAATACATTGTCTGGGCAATAGGGAAATTGATTTTTGGTTTCATCAGGGCGAAGAACTATGCCACATTTCCAAGTTTTATTGATTGAGACTAAAACTGGATCTTCTACTCAACTTCCATTTGGTGTTACACCTAATGAAATTTTAAAGCATCAGTAATGTTAGGCATTGCTTTTTGAAATGGCTTACCTCTATCTTGTGCTGTTTGAAGTTCCTCAGTCTAACCAATGTAGTACAAACAAATTTTAGAGCATCGTGTGTACCAGTGCAAATGGGTCGAGTATGAACAAACATTCTAGATCTATAGAGTCAAGAACCTCCAAATGATCCATCATAGAATGTAGTTCTTCCAGATTCAGTGATGTGCTACGTTTCAGTACATGGAAATTCTGCTTAAGCATGTCAATCTCAGAAACTAGTTTGTCAAGCTTATCTTGAAAATCTTCCTTCAAAAAGGAAATAGTAAAATCTAATTCTACTACTTTTCTTCAACATATCTGCCTCATTGTTTCTACCATTGTTTTCTTTCATGGCTGATAAGCATGACTCAATATCAGATTCCTACTGTATATATGAATCATTTAATAAAGCAACATGATCGGATAGTTCAGCGAGCCTACTAAGAGCTTGAATTATAGTAACATTCATCTGACGCATAGAAGCTAGTTCTGGAGCATTTTCTGAATTCACAGACTTTTTTGGCATAGCCTGTAATGCAGCAGGATCAGGAGATTCTCTCGATTTAAATACAAAATTATCAACAGTACTCTGTGTAATTCCTTTCCTAGCAGTTCTCCAATTGTCAGTCACATAATCAGTGGGCTGAGACACTACAATATCTTTGTGAGAATAGTCAGTTTCCAAGCAGATGTTTTTAAAAATTATTTGATAAATAGAATCATCAAGAGGTAAATTCTAAAGCTGGAAAAATTTGATTCTGTTGGTACCCTTACCCTTGTTCATTTGAAATGATAATATCGAAAAAGGCATCTGACAATTGATATAATGATGTAATAATAATGAAAGACTAAATCTGGGATTCATTTGGAGATGGTGACAACAAACGTAATGATAAAATATGAATAACAATATGGTACAATGGGTGAATAAGATGACCAGTGTTTGCTCCTGAAGCTTCTTTTTAATAATAATAAAAAGACTGACTTGGTCTGGTCCACTATTGCCAGGTACGCTGTTGCCTATCCTGGTGCCAGCAGCATGTAATATTTTGGTCACCTATAGATAGAAAGAAAGGCTGACAACCCAGAACATGAACTATTTTCCAGTGAGAGGGATATTAGGCCACCTAGGAAAAGGGCACATGAGTTTCGAACTTTACTCCTGACAAGAGGTCACCTCCACCAAACACACAAAAAAAAAACAATACAAATATGGACAAAATTGGTTGGTGGTGAAAACTTATTACAAGAGAATAGTGAATGATAGATAGTCTACATAAATGATGAAGATATTTTTCATGGATCATATTACACTAGCCTGGTTTAATGTCAAATTCAAGCAATGGCTTATAAAGTGAACAAAGATTGCTTTTGAATGCTTTTGCTAATTTCTGACTGTACTCCTGTTAGTTGACCATTCATTGAAGAAGCCCCATCATATCCTTGCCCAATTATGTAATGGCATTTCAGGCCCGATTTTTCTCATTCTTCTGAAATTGTTTGTGTCAATCTAACTCCTATATTGCATTTGTACAAATATTTTCCAGTAAAAGATATCATCTAATTTTATATGTTGCATCAACAACATAAGCAAATTTTACAAATTTTTCTCATATTTTATCATTGTAAGAATATCTGATGCATAAGCAAAATTGCTCCTCAGTTTATGTATACAGTGTTTCATCTGCAGGGATGCTATTCAGCCTAACTGAAAAACTGTGCATATAGTTTTCAAAACTGTAAAATTAAGCTGACTTTTTTATTTCATGCAATATTTCAGATATAATATCATCAGCATGCATCTATCTACAAATGTTGTATTTTTGGGCTGAAATACATTGCATTTTTATTTGATTCTTCAATATGTTTCTTGGGCACATCATCCGCAGCTCCAACATTAAATGAAATCAGGGCAAGAATGTCCTTCAAATTTTACTGTAGTTTCATCGTCAACAACATCTATGCTAAATCTTGAACAGTCTTTCTTGCCACGACTGTTTCAGCCAAGAAAAATGAGTTTTTTCTATAGAGGACATGCTTAAAGAGAAAACAATGTTGTCCTGTTTTATTTAATGTGAAATTGTGAAACATAAAAATGTTACCAACTTAAATTTTTTTCATTTTTCCTTTTCCTTGACATGATGGATTTTTCATTCGCCTTTGAAATTTAGTACCTTGCAACATTGATAGCTTGTGATATTCTCATTTGTCATGTGTTGAAAGGCACATCATATGATCATAGCCCTTCGATGGCAGTGAAATAAGACATTTTAATTGCTGTTTTGAATTGCTTGCTCTATTGTATAGCCATAAACAAGTACACTAGCATTATCGTCTTGTTGTGTATCCTTCTCAGGCTCACCCATAACTCTTTCATCCTGGTGTTTGGGATCTTCCATTTCTTCTTATTTTGTTCAGGACAAAAAGTATCAGTTGTCTCATCTTTTATCAATAATAAGTTCTTCATATTGTTCATCATGGAAAATGAATTCATAATTATTTTTAACCTTGTTTGAGAGAAAATAATGACAAATTATAAATCAAACAATCATTAGTAACATGCTTGCTTTGCAAGACTAGCTACACCAGCAGTCCCTGCCACACCCTTGGCACTGATCTCTAATTGTTTGGTACAAAATTTTTTTGCCTCAAAGAAAACACTAGGATATTTTAAATACTGATTCGAATTATAAAATTAAGCTTCACAGTGTGAAATATTTTGCGCAAACTGTCTGTGTCATGCATAATACTCTATCCTCATTCTTATTTTTTATATATATTTAGAAGCAGGACATCAAGGAGAGTCAATTTTTCACAAATGTTTGGCTCGAATATTAACAAAATCATAATCTATGCTGGGCCCTATGATCAAGTGAGCTGAATTAATCCACCACAGCTGTCATGGATTAAATGAATTCAAGTTGAAATTCTGAATCTTTAATGGGATGCTTAGTTACAACTGTTACAATAACAAAATTTGATTCCAGCTCAATTATACCTAAACTATGGGCTTGCAGAATGAAAAAGACATTATCAATGAGTTTAGTGCTGTTGTTTTTGCTGGGTCCTCAAAAAGAAGTTGCTAATTGCTGATATTGCTGGGGCATTAGATGCTGCATCAGCAATATGTCTACGTTTGAATTGTTTGGCTTGATGCATCCCTCACAAATTCAGCATCATGGACAGCTTCATTTGATGTTTGGCTTACCATATTGAGTCTTTGTCTCTTCAATCACATGCTTCCAGCTATAGGGGAATTTGTCAAATACAAATCAAGTCATACCTTGTAGTCGACAATTTTGAATTCTTTTCCAGATCAGTCTTGTATGCTGGACACTTGAACTGTCCTCTCATCTACTCCTTCATTCCTGCCTTCTGTCCATTGAGGTCAGTGAATCTTGAGCTAGACTGCAGCTGCCACAAACAACTTTTTTTGTTAAATTGAAGCAGTTGTCACCACTAATGAGACAATTGGGAACATGATTGTCCATTTCATCATTTCTTTTCCCATCATAAGTACCTCATGATGTAGGTGGGTAGTGTGGCTGACTTATTTCAGAGAAAGTAAATGTAATGAAACTTTCAGGATCTTTCAATTATAATGGAGCCCACTAATAGAAATGTATGATGGTTTCAGTAACATAAATTGTCAAAATCATCAGAAAATGCATGATGCTTGCACTTGTCTATTCTTGGTTTTGATGAACCTTGTCAGGCAGGCTCGTCTATAGTCTCACAGTGACATGACAGCTTGCTGAAAGAAAGAAACTTTCATAAAATATTTGGATGAAGCAAATTTCAGAATCAAAGGGAATTTTTTAATTAAATTGACACAAGTTAATGAAATCTGCCTTCCTACAAATTCTTCAGGGTGGAGGAGGAAGCTTATTGAGAGTCATTGATGAATTCAATGAGCTATTGTTGCATGCCATGAATCCCAACAACAAAGATTGAAAAGGCTTTCATAATAACTCCAACAATTTTAGTTAAGGTTGTGGGACCAGCAAAGCATTTGGGGTGTAGCCAATTGCGCTTTTTTCATATGCCCTTTTGCCAATTGCGCTGATCCAAATGTGCCATATTTCATATGCATCATTGTCATATGCGCTTTTAGCAAATGTGCATTGTTCATTTGGGCCATAATTCTAATTGGACACTGAAAAGATAGTATCAAATGAGAAATGTAATCATTATTGAGGACCACCCAAACTAGGCAAAAACAGCATTGTGAATTATGGTACAATCATACAGTACCACACAGCTAGTCACATAGACACAGAGTTGTAAATTATCAGAAAGAAATTATGTTGCATTTGGAATTTCAGAATTTTTTACACTCAAGCTATAGTTCGATCAGGGTGAAATTAGTGCTATTGATTTTATGACTGGCATAGCTCATAATTTGGCTGATCCTTTGGCGTATTGAAGACGGTAACTCTACATATATGTCTTGCTATTTTGACTTTCGAACTCAAGTGGTAAGATCTGGAGCAAATGTTTACTTTTGCTGCTTCTGAACAAATTCAAATTATGAAGGTGCTGGTCACAGGATTATGTGATCATAGAATCATGATCAGATCATAGAATCATTTACAGTAGATGAACTCTGATATAGATTAACTACATAAGTCTGAGAAAAATAAACATACTGCAAAAATTTCCCATTGGAAAAATTCTGTACAAAAAATGCTTTGTAAACAATTTCTGGAGACAATAGTCATCTTTGTCACTTTTTTATTACCAGTTTATTCATTGTCCTTTCTATGATGAATGAAAACACCAAGGCCCATTTGCAAAAAGCCCCATTGCAGTTGGCACATTATACACATGGCGCAAATGCATAGGGGGCATATAAAAATGGTGCACTTGAAAATCAGCGCAATTGGCTAGGGCACAAATGGGAAAGCACAATTGACATTGGCACATATGGCTACAAACCAAGCATTTGCTGTTAGATATACCTGCATCTTGGATTATATTATATTCTCAATCACTAGTGTGACCCAATTTCGACCATTTTGTGCCATAATGAAAAAATTTATGGACACAAATGAGTGACTAATCACACTCTTTCTGTATTCTCTACACTTCCAAACTATCCATTTATGAAACAATGGAAAGACCTACACTTAGAACTTATCATTCAATTAAAAAGAAAATATTAGTGAATTATCATATTTGTCATCAAATAAGAACTCAAAAAATTTAGCTTGACAAATTTGGTTTCTAAACATATGGGATATTCAATGGTATCTGGTCGTCTGGCTTTCGCTTTATTGCGCAGGCATCAAAAAACAAATCCGATTACCTTCTCAATATTCCTTTGTTTATTTTCTACTTTGCTGGCCAAAGCATCTATTAATTTTTGGACTGATTTATTTGAAAGAATTTAATGAGAAATTAGAAAATATTGCACACCCCCACCAGGTCTATGCTGCTAATTGCCAACTCTTTGATGCTCAAGTTTTTGACTTACGTGGAACACAAGTAGATTTTTGAAAATGATACAAATTATAAAATTAAACTTCAAATCATAGAATTTTCATGCACAAGCTGTCTGCCACATGCATTATATGCTAGGTAGCCTTACTTCTCAAAATGTGTCTATAATATACTTCTCAATTATTAAGAAATAGGATTCAGATTTCACAAATGTTTGGCTTGAACCCAAATAAAATCTCAACTGAAGCACAGCTTCATAATCAAGTGAGCTGAACTATGCATTGACACAAGCAACTGCTCATCTCCAAAAAAACATATTGTTCTCCACAGTCATCCTGGAATCAGTGGACGATTCTCAGTAACAACTATTACAAAAACTAAATTGTAGGGAATTATATCTAAATTTCATGCCTAAAGAAGGAAACAAGTATTCTCAAGGATTTTCTTGTTGTGGTTTCTGCTGGGTCTTCATTGTAAGTCCCTAATGACAGATATGGCTCGGGCATTTAATGAACACTTGCGCCTTTGTGATCTATGTATTACTTGGATAGATGCATCTCTCACACATCCAGCATCCCATGCTGTCAGCCGCAGGGGAATGCTGGCAGATAGGACTTGTAGTAGTACAATGAAGGGGAAAATATTGTACTGGCCCTTGGGGCTTCTCAATTGTTCTTTTCCCACTCAACTATGTTTGTGTCTGAAGTCTGGAATTGGAGACCACAACTGCAGGAACTGACTGCGCCAAAGAAGCTTTTTGTAAGACTGATTCGAATGTCCATACAGTCAAAGTGGAGGGATTACGATTTTAGAAATAAATAAGATTGAATAATCAAGACTAGGTGGACGTAGAGTACAAATGGGTTAGGGAAACATGAGCAAAATAAGTCTGGGAATTTTATTTACATACATTTATACTTTATTGGCAATTCACTGCTAAAGACTTTGACTAATAGAACCCTATTGTGATTTTGAAGTTCACAATTTGAATTACTGTCTTGCATTATAGTTGGAGTTGTCTTGTCACCCTACATGGCATAAAGACATTTTTGCTCAATAAACATGGGCTGCTCAGATGCAGTTCACATGATATTTTTTTGTTTTTTCCCATTCGATCAAAGCAATCACCACCAATCAAGCAATCATTCCATCATTTTCTGAAAACACACAAAATGATAAATAAGGGTAATCACAAATAAAAGAACCTGGTCATGTTTTTGAAACTAACAGATAAAAAGCAATGGTAATGAGCTTGAAAATAGTCTATTTAGTTGGAGAAGAAGTGCTACACTCTTGCTACCTCATGATGTGACAGGGTAGTGTCATTGATTTTTTCCAAAGAAAAAAATTGAGACAAAAGTTTCAAAAATTTAATACCACTGGGAGAAAAAGTGGCAAATAGCATTGGGGAATTTGCAGAAATGTAAAGCTAAAAGGAAAAGCAGAGTTACTGAGAGAATGAACCATGAATAAGCTAAAAGTGGTAAATACATTGATGTTAATAAAGTTAATGGTTGCAATATGGCCTAGAAGCAAAAAATCGAGGCAAGTGCCTGAGAGATAATGAAAAAACTCAAATGACAATGTATGAAGGAATGGGAAAAATAACAAGACAGTGTATGCATGGTACCAAAAAATGAGATAAACATTAGAACAGTGTAGAAAATGGAACCCACCCCTCCATGGACAGTCATGTGAAAATAAAATAACAGTATGGGAGGATTGAAACTACCCTCATTATTTCAGAATTTAACTCTACCTAATTTAAGGATAGTAGAGATGTTCTTATGTCTCAAAGAGATGTAGCATCCAAGGTAGAATTCTTACCAGATGAAAAATCAGTTCTCAAAAAACATTTGTGATGGGAAGAACTTAATTTTTTCAGCATAAAGATGCATATTAGAATATGTAGGACAGGGTGAACATTGAATGACTCATTTATTTCCCCAATTTACTTTTGTATAACAAAATGTGCCCAAAGAACAGAGAACAATGAAAATGTGGGGAAAAGGCTACAACGGTTGATTGTAAAAAAACCTAAAACTGTAACTGGACCCAGACCCAAAAATGTTTGGTAAGTTTTGATAAATCTGTCTGAACAATGATTTGATTCCTGAGCTAGTTGTTGAAATATTCACTGGCTGTTTCTCATTGCCTCTTTGATCATCAGCATATTTATTTGTTCGACAATGATCCGCATTTTATGCTGGCATCCATAAAAAAAGTAGCTGCCAATTCAATTCACAGTATGTTAAACAATGTCTGAATTTGTTGGATTGAAAAATGGTTCAATGTTGATCTTTGCTGCTCAACTTGTTGGCCAACCTTGTTAACTTGTTGCAACTTAACTGCTGCACATGCACATGTGAAAATAAGATCTTGGTGTGATCTGATATGGTTCTTTTGGAATTAAGCCATGACAAAGGTTCGATAAAATTGGATGCAATCATGAAAAAGGTTCACTGGTCAAAATAATGAATGCTCACAATCCAGCCTACTATAGAAATAGCAAGTTTGTTGAAAACCAGACATCTGATGATATATCACAAGGTGAATCATTACTTAATAGGATGGAAAAATTTGTGTGAACTGAGACAGAAAAATTGATTACCCGAATACAAGCCATACATTGAATCCATCATCTATATGTTGCACACCATTACCAGCATGGTGTCACGTGCCGACGGATTTCGTCGAACGTCACGTGATTCACATCACAATTTTTCATTATGTTTTTCGTTATGTTTTGTGTTACAGTAATTTACATCAATTTTGCGTTTCGTTACTTTTACATGCAATTTATGTGTGTACTTTTTATGTTTATTTCTGTTGCTTTTGCGCACATTTATTTCCGTTTCGATTTATTATTTTCAATCGCACACGTAGACTACGGTATGTACCCGCTAGTCAAGAATTTCTGTTAGAGATAAGCTCTCCGAGCTCGTCCCTGTAATTAGAGCACAACGTGCACTTCTTATCAGTAAAAACTAGCGACGTTTCACAATGTGAAACGACTAGTTGAAATTCTCACTAGTGACGTTCCTATGTTAAGCATGGAGAGTGAAAACTCGCCCCAATGCTTAACGTTGTGAACTGAAAATGTCTATGTGATCATAGGCATCTTCTGCAACGATTTCCGCTGCAGAAGTTAGCTTGGGGGAGTGTTAACTCCGCCCAAGGCATACTGTAGTTTATGGAGCCCTTTAAAAGGGCATGTTTTGTCATTTTTGGGTTGTTGTCTTTGACTCTCTTTGAGCCTAACTGGTTTTTCGTCGTTTAGCTTCACGTCGCGTCCGCCGTCTATATATTTTATTATATTTTTATTGTTGTCAACTGCGTTGCCGTCACACGTCGAATAAATTACCATATTCGGACCCCGACCTACACATACACACACCGCCTACAGTAACCCGACCGTAGGAACCCGTCACCGTCGCCGTTAGTGTAGAGACCCGTCGCCCCTCGCCGAGGAAATGCTAGTGATCGCCGCCTGCCGTCTAGCAGCCGCCGAATCCCCACGCCGAATCGCTCGGAGTTCGTTCCCACATCGCCGTCCGTAGGACCCCGCGTTTGACCCCGAACCCGTCGCCCAGCGCCGAGTAATTTGAGAAGAAGTGTCGTGAGTCTTCTCAGGGGTTATTGTTATTGAGGGTATATTTGTGGGAGTCTCCCCTAAGCTAGTTTTCCCTCGGAAGGACCCTCAGTTAAGAAAGCCCTCAGACCCTTAAGGTCAGGGCCTAAAAAGGGGATTTAGGTTAACAATCGGGTCCCCTACAGTAAGCCGTTCTCCGAATGGCACCGTCCCCCATTCCGTAGAATGAGGATTAGGGATTGACACCCCCGACCCGGCCGCGTTGTCCATTATTCTACAGCATTAACCCCAGGACAAGGCCGAGGTACACCATAGGTTTACCTGTGGTAGTACCAGCTGGGTTGGGTTCCCGAACAGAATACATTACTGGAGCCACCCCACGGGGTCCCAGCATGTCACCTACCGTGTCATGGCCATGTTTCCTATGGGACATGGTACGGGTTTGCCTGTCAATGTGACTGATCACCAATTTCAGTTAATGTGACATGGCTCCAAATTCTGTTAATGTGACAATGGTGACCAATGCAAGAGGGCTGGGGTAGGAGTCAGTAAGGTGAGACACTAATCAATAATCAAAGAACCTCTTGCCGGTGATGGAGACCTGAAAATAATTACAGGTTCTTCATGATCCATCAAGAATCATAGCCTAAACTAACCAGGCCTTTATGGCCAAACATCAACAAATCTGTTATGCAAATACTAACACACACAACAAAACAAAATTACAAATGCAGGTATCCATTCAATTAGGAGTGTGTTTTAATCATAATTTGTTTACTGTAATTCAAGAGATGATGGATAATACCAGTTTTGCTAAATGTGTGGTATACTACAACCCACCCCTTAGGGGAAACTAAATGAGACTTAGGCAGGAGGAAATAATGGGGAAGAGTACAATAAAAGAGGTTTGGGTCGGGATCAGCGGGAAGCATTACAAGGAGGGGGAAAAGAGACTTCGAAGGAATCATCAGATTCCAATTACTAAGGCCATGATAACACCCTAGGACTCATCACCACTATCTGGTGACCCCAAATGCCAGCCACCATATGGGCTGCTGGGAGCCCCTGAGTTGAGCAGAAATAATAGAAGAAAATAAGGGGACAAGAGTCACATTTTTTTGTTTAAATTTTGGAAAGGGGGAAAAATGAAAAGTTTGGAACACCTGGGGAACCCATCTCAGATTCTAAACTGGTACCTTTGGGTGGAAAAGAAAAAAATAATACATACAGTAATATTGAGGAGTACGTCCTCCCTTCCATTTCATTCCTGTAGAATGTTTGTCAAATTTATAGAATCTGTGGAATCCACTATCAATACAGACTTGCAACTTCTGTTGTCCAATGCCCATTGTGAGTTCATCATCATCCCATCATTGTCATCTCATTTTTAGCATCATATTGATATAGCTGAATATCGGCTATCATTGATGATAATCACTGATTTTAGTCCTAAAAATCAATTATGAAATTGGGGAAAAACAATTCAGCTTTTTTTTCAAAGCTTCCCTGATTTTTTACACACTATGAACAAGAAGGAAAGCTTGCTTCAACTATCAAGAGTTATTCAGAACTTTTACTAGATAACATATTCAAAAATAATTCAACACATAAAAAATGGATGTGCAGTGGCACAACATCAAATTGTTTTTTCAAAACATTTCTGTAAAAGGACATTAAGAGAATATCTGTTGGGTGATCAAAATCCAAAACAAAGAATTCGAAGAACAAGCCTACTCACAGCCACCACATTCAACTACAAGTCTGCAACTGTCATCTGTTCCTAAAATATCATGCTTGAAAATCAGCAACTATTGCCATTTTTATCAATTCCTCTGTAAATTTCAATGACTGTTTTTTAATCCTAGGGAGCAGCATGTAATGTAGACTTTGTTGATTGGTGATTCATTCTTTAAAATTAATTACCATTGCTGATGAAATCCTAAGAATCAGTGAGTATTGCTGATCAATCAGTAAGAGTCACTGATTCAACTTCAGAATAGAACCTTATGAGCAGAAGTTTTTCCAACAACCATATAAATTTTAATCTTATCATATTCAATCATTTTTAGAACAAAATAAGAAAAATTAAGCTTAGAGAAGAACAGAATTTATAACAAAACAAAATGATACGTTCCTGGCATTACGGAAATTGTAAAAATATCAATAGAAACCAAACTACACTGGGCAAAACATATTGGCTCCTTCAACCTGAAAGTGCACCGTATAAATTTGCTTATGAGCCTAAAAATGCTATGTAACATGTGAGTCAGCAGAAAATAATAAATCTATACACTCAGTTTTTATAATACTTTATGAATGTTTTTTTGATATCCTTATAGCTTGCTGCTAACTACCCAAATAATATTACCCATCTACTCCCTAATACATTAAAAGTCATTCTTCATATGGTTGTGAAAGCTTTGTGTTAAGAACTTGTTGTCATTTTAGAATAAATTGACAATCAATATGTGTGGGAGAGAACTTCAGATAAGATGCTGCAATTCAGTCAACTTGTCAATAAGACTAAAAGGGTGCAACTTTTCAACAAGAAACCTGCTCTTTTTTAACTTAGTAGCATGTAACTGTAATCATTGAAATAATCAATAGCTTATCATTCTCAATATTGGAGTCCATTGACTGGGTAAATGTTACATACATTGAAGCTTGATTGATCACAGCTGGAAGCAATAGAAAATTCACTATAGTCCATCACCTGTATTTGGAAAAATGTCCCTATAACACAAAATTAACAATGGATGAAGTATCCAGAGCCCAAGTGCTAGTGTATAGAATACATAGAAACATTTTATTGATAAATAATAGAAAAAGTGGTCTTCCACCATGCTTTTTCATTAATAAAAAATGAATAACATATTACTGACACACAGCCTTTTGATGAAGTAGAAAATAGGTGTTCTATGCAAATTAATTGCTATCCAAGTGAAGACAGTGGTTATGTTAGTAGGTTAGGGAAGTCCTTTGATTATAGTCTGGTCACGAAAAATTGAACATATTAATTCTCTTTTAGTAGTTTTCAAGGGAAATTGACAAACTGCTTCTTATCTCATTTTCACAACCATTTCATGTGGCCTGCTTATTCAAATTTCCTTCATGAATTGGCTTGTAGAAAGTGATGATTGTATATGGTGTCATGAAGATATCAATTATCCTTTCACCCAGAATGGGTAAAAATCTGATCTGAATGGCAAACCAGACCAAACATAAACTACAAAGCACTATACATAACTTCTTATCCATTTGCTTGGGGTCAAAAATAGTATAACACAAACCCTTTTCACATGTTTGTTTACTTAATGAAAAGTCAACCCACTTCCACAACAAGGAACTTTAGAAATGAAAGGAATGATAATAGAGAACAAAGGGCAAAGGAATTGACCCTCTAACAGAATAGGTGGAAGTCTGATTTGAATGACAATCTTGATTTATTAACCTGAAAATTCCATTACAATAATTAACATTAAACATATTAAATGCAAGTAATTTTACCCAATAATTGCTCAGTCAGGATACTTTTCCCCCAGTTTTTCCTATATAAAATGGATCATCTATAGGTTTCATTCTGTACATTGAGGAACTGGCAAAAAACAATGAGAAAACAGAGGTAAAACTATAATTTTGAATTCCCCTTGTTTCTCAAGTAGAGGGAGGTGCTAGAACATGGCTCAAATGTTCTATATTGGACTTCTTTCGATTCATGGGGAATTTCAATAGATATATGCAATTACGGTGATATATAACTATTCTTCTTTTCATTTGATGAAATACATACTTCCTGGTCCTTTATTGTGTCTACAGAATGTCTACATCAAATGGCTCACACTTTCTTAAGATAATATGTTATGCCTGGTACAGATCTCAGAAATCCAGCAAGGTTTTTTCAACAATTAAGGATTAGAGGGGATAATTATTCACCTGATTTGGGCTCAGTTTCTTTGCAATTGCAGATTCAAAACCAGGGTCGAAAAGAAAAATTTTCTTATTAATTTTGGAGCTTTTTTCAAGTCACAGAAATATTGTTTGGTTTGAGAATTTGCCTCAAACTGCAATGAATGGATTCATAAAATTCATTTATGGTTTTCAGACAGTGCCTATACAAAATTAGCAGAGTGCAAATGCGATTAAAGTTCATCTTCAAATTTTTTTCTTCATGAAATGAGTAATTTTGGAAAGAGTTGTGTATTGCCTTGTGCATGAATACTCATACTCATACCTACCTTAAAAGTGTTTACAAGTTCATATTCTCTATATCCCCTCAGTCACATTCTGAATTCTGTTTGAGATGTATTTTTGTATTGAGAATTTCACCCCTTTATATTTTCTTGTAACTGTAAGGAATAGGAAGGAAATCGTATTTTGTATTTCAATGAATTCCCTGTAAACTGCTGAATGTCACTTTGGATTTTTTTCTTCTGAAGCTCCGACTGACAGCATATAAATGAGGCAGAAGATAAAACTCATCCCCAGTCCATGAAAGCCCTGAGTTTATATCATGCAAATACTCCACAATCTGAATAAATGTAACAAATTTGGAATATATGTCTTACGAATTCTATGAAGTATCTTTAATTCATGATAAATGGTTTCGAACCCTATGATGAACACAGAGACCATCCTAAATTTCAATTAAAAATTAAAAAATTTTTTTTCCTCTATAGAAAATCATTTGTTTTATTATCATTCATCATTTTAAAAAACTGTTTGTCTCTTCCATAATGGATAAACTTTATCTGCTAAACTCCAAGACTTTACCTCAGACATTGCCAACTGCAGCTTGCATGTGGGAAACTTCCATAAAAGTCGCAACACTTGTATGCAAAAAATGTCCAAGGTCAATTATGATTTTGAAGGAATACATTTGAAAACTGAGCAACATTATATTGATGTATGCTACCAAGAAAACAAGAATATTGACTAATTTTTTCGTGGAAGAAACAGACAACCCCTTCAATGCTTACTGCAATTTCTTAAATTGCAATGAAAAGAATTCTGAATTACATTTGTGTCAAGGATGAAAAAATTATTCAAGAATTTCCACGAATTAACAATATAGTAAAGTAAGTATTGAAATTTTTTGTTTTTTTTTGATAAATTGTTTTGAAATTAAACCCTCCACTTAAAAAATGATGAACAATGCAAATTGATTATGGAAAGATCTGTTGGTTTAATTTATTATTCCCATTCCAATAAATTACCAACTGCAATTTACTGGTTTTTTAAGCTTATCGGTTGAAGTTTGGATTAGTCAGAAGTCTCAGTCCATTGAAAATTTATGAAATTATAGACACTATTCTAACAATCAATGTTCAACAAAATGTTTATATGCAATCAGACCAAAAAGTAATCATATAGTGGTGATTTATAAATTGATGCAAAAAGTGAACTGGACTGGGTAATTCAGATTTTCAACTTATCAATCAAAAGGAATTGTTTTAATGATTAAAGTTTGATAATTTTATTAAATTGTTACTCTAGAATTTCTCAGTGAGAAATGGATAGAACTAGAATCATATGCAGATTTTATGTGATAAGTAGAGTAAAAAAATTTGAACTCATTTATCAAAAATAACTACATTTTCTTAGCCTGAGTCAAAGCCTAAAGTAAGTCTGAGCCTGACCTCAAGCCTTGCTTAAGCTTAAGTCTATGCCTATGCATAACAGTGATATCAAGCTCAAACCTAGATATGGGCCCAAGCCACTTGGCCTTTAGCTTGAGCCTAAAGGCCCTGTCATACTTCACCACGCGGAACCAGCATCACCTGGTGCCAGTTATCCTATTCATACTAACAGGCAGCACTGTGCGGTACCATGCAGTGGCTTGTCATACTTCACTGTGCGGTGCCGTACGGCACCGCTTTTTTGCTTTTGGATTTTGCTCTTATAAAAAAATGTGTATTGGTTTAGTTGAAACCTGATGGGGGGACGCGCGGCGCGGCAAAAATTACAAAAACCTATTCATACTTCAAAGGTGGTACCACGCCGCTTTTTAGTATGAATAGAACAACAGGCGCCGCACAGTACCCAGTGGTGAAGTATGACAGGGCCTTAAGCCTAGAAATGGTACTAAGCCTCAACCAAAGCCTTAGCCTGAGCCTAAGAATGGTACTAAGCCTATGCCCAAGAACAATACTAAGCCTCAGCCTAAGCTGAAGCCTTTGCTTAAGCACATGGTTCAGCATAAGCCTGAGCCTATTTTCAAGCCTAAGGTGAAACCTAAGCCTGACCCTAAGAATGGTACTAAGCCTAAGCCTATAGTGATACTCAGCCCAAGCTTAAGTTGGAACTTAAGCCTAAACCTAAGAATGGTACTTATCCTAATCCTAAAAATAATACTTTGCCTGAGCCTAAGCCTAAGCCTGAGCTGAAACTTAAGCCTAAGCCTAAAAATGATACTAAGCCTAAGCTCAAGAACGATACTAAGCATGTGCCTAAGCCTGAGTCTGAGCCTCAGCCTAAGTCCAAGTCTTAGCCTAAGCTCATACCTAAGCATAAGCCTGAGCCTATGTCTATGTATAAGCCCAAACTTAAGCCTAAGCCAAAGAGTGAAACTAAGTCTAAGCCTAAGTATGATACTAAGGTTGAGCGGAAGCCCGAACTTAAGCCTAAGCCTACAAAAGGTACTAAGCCTGAGCCTAAGAATAATAGTAACCCTGAGCCTGAGCCTAAGTCTAAGCAATGCTTTAAAATAGAAAAGTGACAATCAAAGCCTAAGCTCAAGAATGTTCCATACCTAAGCTTAAATACAAGCTTAGGCTTATAAGCCTGAACTGAAGCCTAAGGGCTGAGCCAAAAATCAAGTGTCTGCATTCACCTAGGCTTGTGTAAGTTAGAATCCAAAAACTGAGTTTAACCCTTTAAAGTCCAAGTCAGTCTGAGCCAACACAAAAGCTTTTAATATCCAAAAATTTTTATATACACAAGTTTTTACAGAGATTTTCCAATCAAGAAAATTTATTTGCTTTAATTGACTATGCCCACTAATTCACACTACTACCATGACTATTTTTACAGTGTAAAGAAGTGAAAAACGACAAGCCACTTTGGATTGTTGGACTAAAATTCTACAAGCCATATTGTCAGTCAAGTAACCCATGGCTTGTAAAATCCTAAAAAAAGTATGGTGGGCCACTGTTAAATTTGAAGAGTTATTGATGCATGAACTAAATCCAATCAATAAAGAGGAGAAAGGCCACCATGGTATTTTGAACAAGTTTAGGTCCATGGGATCCATAAGGTTTTTGCTATTAGAAATACTTATTTAATGTTGAAATAATTTCAGTTGCTGGTATGATCCAATCTCAATTGTTTTGGGTCATATTGGGAAAATTAGTGAAGAATAATAGTGAACTAATCGATCTATTTTTCCAAATTTTCGCCAAAGAACACTTGGGTCCAAATTATGGTCTGATAATAAAAACAGGTGACTGAAATATGGAAGGATTGGCTGAAAAAACTTACTTTGTGCCTCTAGTCATGATGCCAATATTGAGCTCAAAGTTGTGAGATCAGTAAAGCTGCACTGGAATATTTACTAAGTTATGTGTCAGCTGAACAGGGGCATAAATAAATATTTTATGACTTCATGTCCATTCAGCACAATTATGAAGGACTTAAAATTCTATTTTTGGGATATTGAAGGCATAGATAACGTCCTATGATGCAGTGAGCTCCACTTGTGATGTGCATCTCTGGGCTTGTCAGGTAGTCTATATATATTTTCTTAATTATAACATAACTGAGAAAATGTAATATGAGCATCAAAACGTTCATTCTGGAAAGGTGCCATGAAGTCAGCTACACCCACTTCTTTAGCTGATATTTGTAGTAATAAGCACGAATCATGTCTATGCCAGACAAAAACAGTGCTCTGATTGCTCTCTGAATGGCAATGCAACATTATAAACCTCAGATAAATGAATTGTAGAAAAAGCAGTAGAAAATGAAATAATTACTAAACTATAGCTTGACTAGCCTAAATTAACTCTTCATAGGAACCAACCAAAATACACTGAAAACGAATTCATCATCATTCAGATTACCAATATCGAAAATTTAATGTTGGGTTATATTTTGTACTTCATCTGTCATTCTCTACATTTCTGGGCCGGTATCCAGATATGGAGCTATGAAAAGACCTATATTTAGATTTAACATATGAACACAGAAAAAACATATCTATGATTATTATTCTATTGAAAGGTTTTTTACTGAAATTCAAAAAGGCAAAATCAGTCAATGTCAATTTTGAACATCAGCAACATTAAATGGCCTCTGGCAAGTGTGTATGCAGGACATTTTTAAGGTGGGTGAAAATTTTCTGATGCCCATTATCTCAGTCAATAAAATTGATAGAAAAAATCCGAAGGCAGTTTTGAACATATCTCGATGAGCTTAACCAGATGGAGTAAAAAGTACCTATGTTTTAGGGTGAAAATTCATGAGCATCATTGTACGCCTTCAGATTGAAAAGTGGGCAAGCTTGACTATTATTTTTAAAAATGAACTTTAATAATAACATTTCAAACAACAAAGTTCAAATTATGCCAATTTTTGGTGGCAAATATATTGATTACACCATCAACAATGATTTCACAATCATAAGAAGCACACGAAAAAGCCAATCCATTCAAACAATTTTCATTCATTGTTGAGCTCAAATATGATTTGAGGAATTTGAATTTGTGAGCATTCTTTCATTTTTCGCCATTTTAACTGGAATGATTACAAAAATCTAGAGAAAACCTTGTGAATAACATGAACTGCAGTCCAGATCCCAATTAATGTGTGTTTTTGCTTGTGGGTTGCTTGTTACAAGTGCCAATTTGGCAAGCAATCAACAGCACTTGTGGATTGCTTGTTGAATGCTTGTGGGTTGCTTGTCCAAGTGCTTGTGAGTCGCTTGTTGAGTGCTTGTAGGTTGTTTGCCAAGCACTTGCAGTGGTGAATGTGAATGTCAGTTTGAACATATTTATGAAGGCAATTATTCATTGGAAGTCTGTCTGTCGTCCATGACATGCAGCTTTTTAAAAGAAACAGCAGACATTTTTTGTTTTCGATTTTTCTTGGAAGAGAAAAATGTATCACACGTTTTTCAAAACACGCTGCCTACTGTACATGCATAAAAATGGAAAAACGAAAGTGAAATTTTTCTTAAAATTTTTTAAATTAATTACAGTCAAAAAGCAAGTGCTATTTTATATTTTCCAAATTGTCTGCTAAAATAAATAGGACTAAAAATTTGTGAGTATGCCCAACTGGCCTCCAACAGTTCATTTTGAAAAATTTCCACTAGACAAGCTCTGCCAAAAATTTTGACTACATTAGTAGTGTTGTCATTTTTCCGATTTTAAAAATTTTATAAAAGCCTTACTGTAGCAGGCCGATTGTTTCATACCATCAAATGGTGATGAGCTATTAAGTAATAGAAATGCATAAGAGCAACATGTTCATTGCTGTATAGGGCACACACATGAATTGTTTGATGAATTTTTGATCATCTCATTCTCATTCAATTTACTCTATTATGTTGTGACCAAAATTTAGCAATATGTATGGTTTATTACAAAATTTCAAAATATTAATTTTTACATTTTGTGTATTTTTTACGTCATTTTGTATCAATCACATTGTGGATCCTTGCCCATTCAGTGATGGCATCTTTGATTATAGCATCCATAGGAAACTTCAAAAATGTCAATTTGATTATTCAATCAACTCTATGCTTGTTCAGTTGACGAAAACCCTTGACTCCAGTGATGGTGGCACAATTGCATATTTTGCCCACCAAAATTGTAGAAAAAGTTGAGTTGCAAAGTTTGCACGACTCTTGCTGACTTGGTACAGTAATTCGATATCTGTGTCAGGTAAATATGCTCCATGGACGATTTTTTTGACACAAAATTATAATGAATTAACCCAACTTGTTCGTGAAATTTTCAAGAATCATTTATTTTGTCTGACTGGCTATATAAAAATGCATCTTTTCTCAGGCAGCATCAATTTCTGGTAGAAAAGTCACATGAAAACTTTCACAAACTATAGCTAAATCAATTTAAAAAGTTAGATGCTGAGAAAACAAAAAATAGGCCCAATTCAATACACATTTTCACCTCGTAGAAAACTTTATACTGTAGAAATATGCTGAATATCTTCATGAGATTGACTAGGTCCAATCAATCAAAAAACATTATGCTTATCCAAATTGTATTTCACATAAGACTGAAAATCAATGAGCCTATTTAATTAACCCTTAGACGTTTTATTTCATCTTTGACAATTAAAAGTTTATTTCATCTTTGAAAATGGCAGATTCTTTGGTATAACTTCAGGCAAAACCAAAGACATTTTTACCGTAAGCACACATTATAGTTGCCAAATATTGATGATTGCCTAATTTTTGGACACACAAAGTAAAAATTGACAACAGAAAGTTGCTGCTTACTATGTAGTAACAGATATATCTTACCTTTATTAGTCATATTTCTGGGGTTCAATTTCTGCTGTTGAATATTGTTGGCTCTCGGATTTTTGATTCTCTCCAAATTGGAATTTGCCACTGACAAAAAATTGGTCGCCATGAATGAAATTTTCAACAACACCATATTCATCATTTTTAATTGTGCTAAAATTTTGCTATTAATGGGTGATCTGTTGTTATCTGCAGTTGAAAAATGAAACTATGAATGAAATGAATGAAATCCTCTAAATACTACTACTATTACTATAGTCTGTTTTTATAACATGCTTCCAAATCGAAAAAAAACAAAAATCAGTACTCCTGTCCTCAAACCCATTCACACAAAGCTTTTAAAGCAAGATTTTACTCTCAAAACGTTGCTAATTTCTAGTTGAGTAACCTCAGAAACTTGTAGACCATAGTGACATATGGTTCAGCAGCAGATCAATATATTGTGAAATCATACTTGCTTTCTACTTTTGTATTTAGGAGTATTTCAAGAAAAGCAGATTATATCTACTACTACCACTACTATTCCTACAATATTACTACTAATACTGTCAAGACTACAAGTACTAGTAATGCTTCAATTATAGTCACTGCCACTAGTTCTACCGGTAATTATTTCTGCAGCTACTGTATCTGAAGATGTTGGTGTTGATTGATGAGTGAGATGAGCAAAATCTGCATCGATTTGCTCAAATTTGTTTACTGCTTTTGGACTGCCCATTCTAAAAATTTTTGATGCCTCAATGGCATTCCTGAGCACTGCTGCCTTCCTCCTGTTTCTGCTGTTGTTCAGAATTGGTGATCCTCGATTCTGGCACCTTGCATATGGTCGAGGAGGATGAGCCCACAAATGAATTTGGAATTGACTTTTCAGGTTTTATATTTGGATTCAAAGTTTTTGGTGTTTGAGCTTGTTGCTTTCTCATCCAAAAACCGGGTTAGCGTCAGGGGCCGTACCAGATTGGATCTCCCAAGAACCGCAGCTAGGTAGCCCAGGGCATACGAGCACCCAACACGACAATTATTTTACTTTTTTGTATGACTTCTATTCAGATGGTTTTGGGACAGCTGTGACTTTTCCTCTTTATCTAAAATAAATTGAATTTTGGAGGACACTTAATGACAATCAAGATGTTGTCATTGAGGGTATAAGTTCAGATAAAAACACATTGTCAATTATTACATAAGACATTATTTTGGATTACAATTACTGTGGTAAAGAAATTGGAACAGTTGATTACCATGCTTCAGAGACTGAAGATGAAATTCTTGGACCCGCAACATTGCTAGTTGGTGAAGGATTAGTTGATTAGCAAGAATGCTTACCTGATTATTTTCACAAACTTGATGATGCTGCTATGGTTCAAATTAGATAATTTAGTACTGAAGATCAAGAATATTCTATTCGATTTAAAAATTTAGGCGATTTGGATGATTCAAATAATAAATAACCTGCCATATTTAAAAAAACATTTATTAAATTTCTACAAATTCTGACCCTCATATCCCATTGGATGTATGGTGTATTTCTTTATTGAGTAATACAATATTCCTTTTGAGGTAAAATAGCTTTTTTCATGTGAATCCTACGCTCTTGCAAAGCAAAAAGACCTGTGCCAGCATAATGAAAATGATTTTGCTTTTACAGGAACGTGGGTTATGAGTTGTAGAAAGCATTTTAAAAAGGATATAAGGTAAATATTGAGTTGCAGGTCTCAGATGCTGAAGATTGCAGGTCTCAGATGCTGAAAATTTTTTGAATCTATATGTCACTGCTTTTATGAACATGAAATTAGTGAATGACAAAATGGTTGTACTAGTCAAGTGAACAATATATAATATCTTCAGGAAGTGGAAGGATACCCCTCCTGGCTGAAAACTGATGGAGACAAAAAGCATGTACTCATGAAGTTCGAGGAATCAGAGAATAAATACCTTTATTCTCTAAAGATGTAGAAGGACTCAGGCAAAATTTCACAAGCCAACCTAACATTGAACTCATTCTGGAGAAAGGTATGAGAAACAAATTTTCAGCTTTCTGTCCAGTTTTCCTATTTATCTTTTTGTTTAGTTTGGGCAATGCAACAACATGGACAAAACTGTTATTTCAGATTACCTCTAAGAGATGATTCCAATCTAGTGTTTGGTTCAGTAAATATGATCAAATCAGTCAATATATGCAATGAAAATTTAATTTCTGTCACCAGTTGTCAACATTGAATCATGACTTTGTTCAATCTATGAGTAGTAATATAAATGTCATCATTGCTTCCCCTACAATGCCACAAGCCCAACTATTAAAGAGTTGAGAAGTTACATGTTAAAATTGACACAGATAGCAATAGTGTAGTTTTTCCAAACCAAACATCTGTACCAATGGTGACTTGAGAATATATGCTTTCAGGAGAGTAGAATTTATCCTGGCATTGGTGTTCCCAAAGATCACATCCTTATGAAGTGCTGTGTTATTGATGACAATAGTGTAAACCTGATCAAATGTAATCTTGGATTTGGCCATTGATAATTTAAGGTCTCTGCATGATTGCACAGAGTTGGCCAATTGTCCCAACTGATCAATAATTTACTTATTAAAAGATGATGTCTTGGTGATGGGGTGGAATAAACCATCCAGTCAGTATATTTTTCAATGCCAAGCATGGTCACCATGAACCAATTAATCTGCAGTAATGATTAAATTGAAATATATTAAATTTGCCAAGATTCATTTTAATACTTGTGCCTTCAATTTAATATTTTGATGGGATGAGCATTCATGAATTGACTATAGACAAAAAACTAGAATATGTAGTCACCATTAGGGAATTTCTGGTTAAAAGAAACTGAAACCAAAACCATAGAAGCCATCATTTTTTTGCAGACCAAAACCATGAAACAAGGCTGTTGCCAAGTAGAAAGCACTAAAAAATAAACAACATAATTTGCATCAGCTAGATTGCAAGCTTGTTCTATTTTTAGTACAGTGATACTTATCTTGTTCAATTTTAGAAAATTGTTGCAGAACTTTTCTCTTTAAGATTGAATCATTGTTTTCATGCCACTTTGATCATTAGACTCTCCTATCGCATTGACTAGCCAGTTGATTCAGGGGATGACATCCACAATTGTTCTCTGTCTGTCACTAAAGTGAAAAATATTATCAAACTCATTCTTAGTATTTTACGAAGCAATAACTGAATTATTTACCACATTGATCAGATCATCAAATGGTTTAAGACCATCAATTATTTTTTGGGATAAGCTTTCAGTTCGTATTCCGATCTGTGTCTCATTCTTGGTCAAATATGGATTCTTTTGATTTAGCAATTTTTTCGTCATTTGAAATGTAAATTTCTAATGAGTTTTTGTTTCCTTGAAATATATAGGAATGTAGGACAAATTATTTTGGAATGGGTCGACACAGATAGCTACTTGAATCAATATCAAAGTTGGTTTTGTTCCATCTAATCACTGTTGTACTTCTTCCTAATTCTTTTTGAAAGATTGAGGGAAGGTGGATGAAGGGGTGGTGGGGGTATACCAGTTCAGACTTTTGGTGGACAAGGCCTCAGGTATGGGCGAGTGAGGTACCACACAATCAATACTGGAAAGCACAGCTGGCTAAAATGGGAGAGATGTGGTGAGTCATTGATTCTGGTTTTATTTAACAGCCAACAATAAAAAACTTTCACTTTTATGGGCCACAACTAAGACACAAAGTTATGCAAAAATAATGAAAACAAAAAAGAACGAAAATGTAATGTGCAAGAATCATTTTATTGTGAATGTGTATTTTATATTTATAGGTTTACTGTAATTAATTAACAAAAAATTAATAGTACCAGTTTAGCTAGATGTGTAGTATACTAAATTTTAGCTGCTATCCCTTCTGTGGAAAAAAAGCCGGATTTGTCTCTACAAGTAGATCATATTTTGATTGTCTGCATTTGGCTCTTCTATTCCTAAGAGTGTAAACTGAAAGACATTGTTTTCAGAGAAGTAAAACTTTATCTATCATTTGTGATGACCAAATTTAAATTGCAAGCAGCACAACTGACAGATTTCAAGTCAGAATCTTGCAATGTCCTTTTAATAATTGCACCAATGTCCCAGACAAAGAAATGCACCTGAAAATTTTGGATTGAAGATTAAGAAAATTGAATATAAAAAAATTCAATAAGAACATGATGACATCTGATGTCCCAATTTTTGAGCATAGATTCAACTATTTCTCATAGATTGCCATCAATATGTTTTTTCTCAGATATTGGCTGGGCATGAAGCACAAGATGCTTTCAAGTTTTCAGCCAAGGAACCAGCTCTAAGGTCTATAAAATATTACTTTAGCAAGTCAGCTTTACACATGTATTCAATATTCATGGTGCAAAGACTCTCTAACCTTATTAAGCCTTCTTTCCCATTGGACCATTAATTAGTGGTGGAGGAAATTCCACTTGAAGCATTTTTGCATATAATTAATTTCAGTCGACATTTCAGATAGTCATAATCCTTCTAAATCGGCCACTTATAGAATTTTTTCCCTCAAGCTGATATGTTAAGAGCTAAAATTTGTTGAAATATCTATTAACACTTCGATTCAACCTCTCTTACTTCTAATTTCATCACTCATTCATTGGTCATCTTGAGAAAGCACTGGGTTTGTACTCACCATCATAGAAATAATCATTATGTGCCTGTGATTACCTAAAAACATGGGAATTGGCAGTAAATTGTAACAAGACAAATTTTCCTTGCATCTTGTCAGTATTATTCTTTTTCTTTGACTTCTTTATTGTTTGCAATTTTTTTCTAGCCTATTTCTCAAGATCTTCTGCTTTTGCTACTGAAATATATTTAGAAACCGGGCAATATACAGTTATTCCAGATTTCACTGGAGTTAAGGAGTCAGAAGAAATCAGAATACACCACGATTCATACAAAAATAGGTTTCAGTCAGAATCAAAATTGCATAAAAAATTAAATTAATATTCTAATCATAATGATATTGCATAACTTTTTTTGACCACATATAACAACTCAGATAGATAGTGATAATATATGCCAACCAAAGATCCTCATCTATATTATATAACAGCGAATTAGTGAATTAGCATGTCTAATGGACTGTCAGGGGTACAGTGTAATGTAGACTGAGTTACAGTAAGATTTGCTATTTTTAGTCGGAAGACAATTGAGTTTTCTGTTTACTAATTTACAACACAAACACACATAAAAAAGTTTTGTTGATGCCAGACGAATGAAAACGAGCATTCACAAACTCCAGCAAAATAATTAATTAAGACTACAATATCCAGTCAGCCAGAACACTCATTGTTGAACAAACAGACCATCCAATGAGGGCAAAAGCCCACTACCATAGATATATAGAAGAGGCAAATGCCGGGGAAAATCACAAGAGTGGGGAAATGTATGTCTTGGGCACACAGAGGGCCCAGAAAATCTTTAGATCTACCTATATGAACCAAGAAAAACATGAAAAAAAAAGCGAAGAAATATTTGTCTTGGGCACACCGAGGGCCCAGCAGAGGTTCATATCTGACTAGCTGAACTAGCAAAATATGACAACAATTTATTGAAGACAAAGTTGAAGACAAAAAACATTCAGGAACAAGAAAAACTCCAAGACTGACGTCTCTGACCAAAGCAGGGTCTTGCATCAGTTTTCAAGGCCCACTTGATCCATATTTTGTTAATGTATAGAATGCCTACATTGGCTGGCTCGGACCACAGAGCTGGCTTACTGTAGACTCATGAATTTCATGTTATTCCCACATCAGCCAAAACCCATAATGGAAACTGCAGGGGTGCTTGTCCGTCCGTAATAAGTGTTTCTGTGATGTCTGGCCACCTTTTCCATTGAAGTATCCATAATTACAAAGGGAAAAAAAAACATTGCTTAATCTGACAAAAAAATGAAGTATCAGTGCATATAATTTCTAGCAAAGAACGTCGAAAACGTCTACTGTTAAATAACTGGTTTTTACAGTAATTTTGGTCAAAATAAGAATAATAATAAATCTTATAGAAATTACAAGGATGAAATTTACAGAGAATTCACATAAATTTGCATAATTTACATTTGGTCACTCCTCATGACAGGACCACATGTATGCCTTTTTTTCATTTTCCAGTGTTGTAGTGTCAAACATCAAAGGATGATATGTCTGAATATCAACTTTCACAAATTGTTCAAATATGTTAATGACGAATGAGCCATCAGACAAGTAAAAGGTTGGAAATCTGCATATTTGAAATATATGTCACATGTTAGTTTCAAATGAGTAGTTTTTACAGTGAAGCATAAGTTGTGTCTTTTATTTCTTTTATACACCAATCTACAAGGCTGCAACCTGAATTTTAATGGGCAAAAATGTAGATGATTTAACAACTGACCGACCAGATGATAAGACAGGTAGCATAGCAGATACATGATCAAATTGAAAAACTGTGAAGTTGTGAGAATATCTTGATGATAGTGGTAATGTTCACCAAATATTAGTACTGTGTGTAAATGGATTTGGCCATTCAAAAATCCCTCTAACAAGTGGAATCATGATTAAATACCATTAGACAGAATTTTAGCTTCTCCAAAAACAAGAATCTGCATTCCTTTTTCTGTTTTATTATTTTTCATTTGAGGCATATCATTGTCTGGGTCACAGTACATCACTTGAACCACTTGCATGACACAGTTTCTATTTTTTGCAACCATGCTTCTATGATCTGAGAATATGTCATTATTCACAGTATCATCAAATCCATACTCTCATTAGTTGGGTCTAAACTACAGGCAGAGTCATTGATCGCAAAAAGTTGGAAACTGACTGAATTCACCTAGCCTCTGGAAATCAATTCAAGGATTGTTAATACAAGACTGCTAAAGGATTTTCAACAACTGACTATTGTCACAATTTTTTATTGGTTCATGGGAATATGATGGCATCCTTGTTGGAAATGGACTGAAAGGTGTATGCTAATATAATTTCTATATCCAGTGACCCATATAGCCATAGTAAGAATTACATTCTGAAGTGCTAAATATACCCATGGCCTTTCAGGAATAATACTTTCAGCTGAACATTTTCTTTAACTAATCAGGTGTCAATATCTCTACATGGTGTCCACCACTTTTCCATAATGAAATTCCCTGACTTTTCCAGGTTTTTTCCAGAATTTTTTCACAATTTCCAGGTATTTATTGATTTTGATTCACACACGAGTGCTTTCAATAAAAATGAAATCTAGATTGAAATGCAGCTTTTTTGGCTGGCATGAATATTATATAAATACGTAATGCTGCAACAAAATTTCAAAAGTATCTCGATATAGTGAAAAATGAAAAAATGTAAATGTGCATAGATATAATGTGAAAATAACAATAACACAATTTAATAAAAAAAATTTACTGGAAAATATTTTATAAAAAAGTTTACAGTATCAAAAATGAAAAGAATAAAAGAAAGAAAAGAAAAAAAAGAAAAAAGAGGAGTCCTAAGGATGGGTTTTGGCCCTCTAACTCCTAACCCATTAATATATGTTTGGTAGACATATAAAATATAAACATAGTTAATGTGTGTACTTGGACAATGGCTTGATGAGAGGCTTCATCGAATTACTTAAAAAACATATCTGCCTGTGAAGTGATTATTTTGTTTGTGTGTTAATTTTATTTTTATCATTGAATTTTTTGTAATATTTTCGTAGAAGAAACTTTTTATAGCCTCGATTTAGTAGTGTTTCGATTAATTATCAGAAAATATATTAAAGTTTGAGGAAAGTCTTTGAAAACGGTGTAATTCAAGATGCTGGAAAACTGTTGAAATATTCTGAAATTCCCTGACTTTTCCAGGTTTTCCAGGTGCATTCCAAAATTCCCTGACTTTTCAGGTTTTCCAGATACAGTGGACAGTCTATCTCTAAATGTAGAAGAATTTAGAAATTAGTGACCACTACCTCTTTGAATAGAAACATAGAAAATGTCTTCACTCCAGATCTGTTTAACAAGTGCCATGTACAGCACAAGAGTCAGGTACTGCATAAGGACCAGGTAGTGCTCAAGTGCCATGTGATGCACAAACGCCATATAGTATGCCAGTGGCACTCCACGCACAAAGACTTGTTAATTGTGAATGCAAAAAAAGACAAAAAGATTTATATTATGAAAGTAATGCAATAAACACTGAAACTCTGCTCAAAGCACCCTTCATAATTACACTGAGATTACAATGAATAATGTAGAAGTGCATCTGTCTCAATAAAAATGAAATGCAATAAATTTATCTATATGACCACACATGAATTTTCACTTTGTAATAATGAAATCACAAAGTCACAAAACCAGACTGGAAAGTGCCCCTCATTTTAATTAATTCATCATGTACTTTGGTGATGCAAATAATGTTTTGAGATTGAAAAAATCTTTGATACAATATGCTTCCTGTGCTAATCAAGGAATACTATATGAATTCCAGAAGAAAACTTTGGTAAGGTATCAGAATAGAGAAATTAATGAATACCAGATTTGTATTCAATGTGAGCAACTTTGAAAACACAATAACAAAAATTAAAATCAGCATAGGTGATGGATCATTTTCTTCAAGAACTGAAAAATCAGAGATCCTGACATTGGTCATCATACACTCTGCACAGGTAACAGTTGACAAAAATGATTAGTATGTTTTAATCATGAAATTTAGTTATATACATAATCATGATTTCATATTTGCATAGTCTGATTGCAGGAAAATTTTTGGCCAGGTGGATGCACAGAATTTCAATTCAAAAGGTTTTGAAAACTGCAAAATTGGCACATAAAATCACTTGAAGCACATACAAAAATTAATTCCAAAGTTGCCAAATGCTGTAGGAGTGCTGATGAAGCTGATAGAGTTGAAGAAAATTCTCAGGGTAATAAATCAATGAAATGGGTAAGAAAAAGGCAGAAACTCATCAAAGTTGCATTCAACTTAATGCGATATCAGGTGAGAGACCTTCTGGGAGCACTAGAATATGTCTCGGTTTTCTGACTATTTTGGTTTCATATTTAGGCTTGCTTTATTCCTGATATAATCTAACTTTTTAGGTCACTGAAAGTGGTCTCTTTGCTGAAGAATATTCTCTTTATCATCAGAAAGGTTGGCTTCAACTGGCAAAGAAATGATTCCCTCCAATCAAGATGTCAGCTTTATATTAGAATCAAATCACAGTAACTAACCTGTTTTTCTGTTGACCTCATCCTCCAACTTTGGATTTTCTTTGCTTTTGCCATCACCACCTATGTTCTTTAAAGGAAATGCCATCTAAATGAATAAAAAACATTATAAACTTCGAATTAGGTAAAATTTAAGATAGTAACTCATCAAAAAGTCAGCTGGAATGCTGATTTGGGTCACTCATCGGAATCCTATGAAGAAAGAGAAGAAAACAAAGTTTTATATTACAAATTTTTAGTTTCTATATTACAAATTTACTTTTTTTATGTTACAAATTTAGTATATATAATGCATGTAAAACTTACTTTTGGTGTGTATATTAATCATGGTTTTTGTTTTTGGATTGTGTCTCTTGTCCGCCTTTGTATTCATCAACTGCAAATAGAAACCCACTGATTTATTGTATCTTTAGTGGTTACCACATTTACTTGAGTCACCAGAATAAACAATAAACTCACCTGTTGGACACATCTAGGACTTAAGATCAACCTGAGACTTTACATTTTGAGCTAAGAAACATACTGACTTCTCTGTTTTCCGATACTTGCTGATGTCATTCTTTTCCATTGCCATCATTCTTCATCCCCAACACCCAAAACATAAACACATAAACACGAATGAAGCTGAAAACATTAATAAGTAGAGTAACCTAGAGTTTACAGTAACCCAATGTAAAGTTAAAGTGTGTACCTGCCCATTTGTATACAGTACATGCAGTGGAGCATTTTAATTCATTGCAATGCCACTCAGCCATGCCTTGATGCACCAAAAAACAGCTGATTACTATATTTATCTGTTCATTCAAATTTGAAAGAAAATCGCGGAAAATTATATTGATAATGGTTGTTCATTACTAAAACTTAAACTTTTTTGGGTATGGGCGCTCGTGCAATTTAGCCATATGAGATATAACCTCTAATGTGGCCAGGCAAGTTTTTCCAGAAGTTATAGTAAAAGGCTGCAATTTTCATTTCTTTCAAGCATTGAGTCGAAAATTGCAGGAGTTGGGCCTAATTGGTTTTTGGAATGACAAAGAAATAGTTGGAAAATGGATTGACTGAATCAAGACACTTGCCATTCTATTCTCCTGCCTTATTCCATGATCCTTTGAAGTGATTCTACTCAATCCACCTGACACAGGTGATGAACTTAAATGTCAGAAATTTTAAGGTTTTTGTAATTATATCCATCAAAGCTGGATAGGCGGCCATTTTGCATTATTGATGGGGAGCCATTGAGATAGCCTGAGCCCATACAACAAATCATGCCAAAGGTTACCATTATGGGTTCAATCTTTCTGAATTTCAAAATATGCATTTAGCAGGGTGAAATTTCTCACATCTGCTTCAGCCAATGCACAATAGTGATCAAATTTGAGTGAGAAGTTATGACTTGGGGATCCCAGCCCCAAGTGATGAGAAGAATTTTAAATTGATTCAGAAAATCAAATTCAAAAAGTGTGTTTGAATTTTATTCAGGTTACTGGTGATATACGGCAAGTTCTTGACTCCAATGTGAATGGTTTAGAGCTACACAACTTACAGTTTTTGATGCATGAAGTTCATTATTTTTTATGCTGCCTGCAAAATTTCATTGGAAAAAACCCTAAATAGCTTTTTATGATCTCAACATGTAATTTTTGTATGAATAATGATTACTGTAGGATTGATATCAGATAAATAATGCATTAACCTGACTATAAAAATACTTTGGGTCATAGTAGTGCATCCAAATGCTGTGCTCCTTCATCCCAATATGTACGTTTTTATACATCCACTATGTCCTGTTTATTTTTTATTGGCTTCATTGATGATAAGGTGGCACTGCTGCCTCTACAATGAGGTTATGAAAGCTTTTACATTGGATATTTTCTAATGTTCATGGCATTTTAATGTTCAAGAAGCCAACTTTGTATCGGGATAAGTGAATTTGTAGAAAATATAAATTACTTCTTATCTCGACTTATTGAAAACTTTTAAAATATTTTTGTCCATAATTAGTTTCTTACAGTAATCACTTTAATTGTTTTCTATCTTTTTTGTCTTCCTAAAAAATAGGTCAAGTGGTGTGTTGTCCATATTTGCACTCAGAAATAGTCTGCAATACATAATAATGAACACATCTGCACCTAAGTTCATTATTATGTAGGTATTATCAGAGCTGTATTATGTACATAATTAGTGCTCCATTTGTCTCCCATATTATATTTTTAGCCAGGTACAGTTGGAAATTGTCATTGGCATCAATAATAAATATTTGTCAGGTGCAATTTTAATGTTTGCAATGAGTGATGCCATCAGCAAGCATTGAATGAAGACACTCTTCTTCAGATTATAATTCAGCTGATGATGAAAACCCTCCAAATAAACATTTGAATCCCTTATTGAGGACAATGTGAAGAAGTTTCTGGCTCAGAAGCACGAATCATCCAGAAATTGAAAAAACTTTCAAGCAAGAGAAAAGCTTAGGTTTTTCACAAAGGTCAGTGGAAATCACCAAGCCTGGCCAAAGAAACCGTCAACACTTTGAAATAAATGAACAGATATTGATGATTTCCATTTTTTAAAATCTTAAATTATCCCTGATTTGTCATCCTCCAGTCACAGGATAAGTGAATTCATAGAAAATGTGAATTAGTTATGCATTCAGCCTATTGAAAACTTGTAAAATATCCTCGTCAATAATTAATTTCTTACTGAACCCACTCCAGTTGTTTTCCATCTTTTTTGTCATATCAAAAATAGGTCAAGCAGTCTGTTGTTCATATTTGCACCTACACACAATTCACATTCCTATGTAAGTATTGGCGGGCTGCATTATGTACATAATTAGTTCCCTCTATGTCTTCCATATTTTATTTCTACCATGGCACAGTAGGATAATATGGCCAAAATATCTATTAGTTTCAGTTTTTACCATATCCAACCCTCAGTGTGAACAGCTGCAGAGAACCTTCCAGAAAGCAAATAAAACGAATCAGTTTTTCCAATTTTAATCCACCCAATTAACAATTCTACTCAATCAAATTCATTTTTCTTAATTCCCACCAGCTTTTTATGACCCTCATGAAAGAGGAAATGATTGGTAGGTCAGAACTAGTTTATCCGAATTTTCAGAGTTGATTGCTTTTCAGTCATTCCTCTGCTTAGTGCTCTTGGCAGATCTTGTTTTTTTATATTTTTTTCCTCTAGGAGGAAGTATTCTGTCCAGTGTATTTTGCTTTTGGACAATGTTTTCTATCCAGACTTTCTTTTTGTGGATGATGTTTTCAATCCAGAGTTTTGTTTTGAGCATTTGTGGATGACATTTTTTATCCTGAGAATTGTTTTGAGCACTTTTAGATGACATTTTCTGTCTAAGCAGGTTGGGTTAGATTATGTTTTTGCCTGTGTTCGAGTTTGTTTCGATGATGTGTATTACATCTCACATTCCACCTTATTGTGGTAGCATGAAATCTGACACATTCATGTCAGTTCTTGAAGTAGCCCACAAGTACAACACAACATGTCTGACCTTGCTGCGCCTGGATGTTGGCTGTTCCTATTATAGAACATGGTTTTGGTGAATTTGTGGGTGAATTTTTATTATTCTCTAATGTGCTTGTTTATGTCTTATTATTGATTTTTTCCTGCGCACCATTCATCTTGTATATTTGATACAATAAAAATTGTATTGTGGATTAGGCAGTTTGAGAATGTAAGTTTGTAAATATATATTTAGTCAGAAAATTATACTATTTGTATCTCAAAGTGTGTTTCCTTGTCTGGCTAGTTTTAGTCACACTTTTCTTGATCAAGTAGTGTTTTGGCTCAGGGCTTCTCATCCCTGAATGAGGAGTCATTCCAAAGTTTAAGGCAGGTGCACGGATGCACTGGCGTTAAGGTAAAATCCTGACTGTCTCTCGTGCACAACAATCCTTGTGCCTCATGGATTAAGGAAGGAAATCGAACAGGGCTCCAAAGGCCATTAATCAATTTTTAAAATATAACATTGTCAATAAGCAGTTTAATTGTTTTTCCTGAGAAATTGTCTTATCCATCTGCCTGTTTACTAAATATTAAATATTCTAACATGTTTAAATAAAATATTACTTTTTGCCTCCTCTCACAGCAATGGTAATATAACATTTTATAACCACTTTTCAGCAAACTAATGCAAATATCATGCATTAATTGATACTGATGCCGCAGTAACATAAATGAACAGTAAAGTTTTGTATAATTTTGACAACAACATTCAAACTATATTGGACACAATATGGACAATATAGTTGTCTATATAACTTACAGTAAACCAGGCCAAATCAGTGGAGTAATTATAGTCAAAAATGTATTGAAACTATATTGTTATGTACTGTCTATAACTGCCACACCAAATCAGATTAGGATAGGATACAATCTGCAAATGGTGTGAAAACAAAGCATCTAATACTTCCTTCCAATTGAACTAAAAGTCTTGCTAGAGTGATAAAATTTTAATGCCAAGGTTTGGTCAAAACTAACTGCTGCAACCCAGTAATTATCATTGGAAAATGAGTCTAAGAGGACAGGCCATGAAACTAAAACCGAGAAACAACCCTAGAAATGAAAAAGTGGAAAATTAGCTAATCAAACTATTTGCAACACATATCCAGTAGACATGTTTATTTTGTCTAATTGAGGGACCATCAACGTACCTTTGTCACTGGTAGCATCAATTTCCGAAAGAAAAAGCATGTAGTAAAAAATTATGGCTTTCAAAGATAACAAGCAGTGTTACAATGACATACGTGTGGCTATGCTGATCAGTTTGATCAGAATGTTTGGGAAACTTTTCCACAAGAATATTGATATTCTTTTTTGATCAACTCTCTAGATTTTTTTTCAGCAAAACTTAATGCAGAGGATTCTAGAGTAGACTGCTGCAAAAAATATCCTCCCAGAAGCATTACACCACAATAACATCACAAATCTGGTATTCTGGTATCCTCTCTTCAGCAGACTTTTGTTTAAAAAATTGATGGTTTGCTTCCAGCCTCAGCCACTTGAGATGTACCAGCACTGGACCCATTCTAGTTCCAAGATGAAATTATGAGATCACTATTGCCTACTACTAACTGAATTTGGGCAAGAATGAAGGCTCGATATTTTTTGCAGGGTTTATGCATTGCCACTGATAAAAGAGGGGACATAATTTGAGAGAACAAGTTTTGAGCCACAGCAAAATTTTTTTTGATTGAATCCAGACTGAAGAATTAATGGTGTATACTGTGTGTAGAAATAGCCATATTACAACATGACAATATGAGTTTGACTAAAATATTCCTGCATAGGGCATTGAACCTATAATCTGATCTAAATTTGATTCTCTACTCATGACAATACCATACCATAATAAATGAGTTGTCCAAACTTAGCAATTCAGAATATGTTTTTTCTGGTAATACATGTGAAATCAATGAGAATTCTAGATGTTTTTAGTCATTGATGAACAAATGAAAAGTAAGGCTCAAAAATAGTTTATCCAAATGCAGAACACAATTTTGCACATGAAAAGACAAAATTTTTGAGTTATCACGATTAGAAGTGATGATAAAATATATAGGACAGAAAGATTATTGCTTTAAATTTTGCAAATCTACTGAAAATATAGTAAACCGGCTGATGAAGTTGCCCATTTTTGATAATATATGGCTCAAATTGAAGAATTTCTGGCAAACAGGAAGAGGCTTTCTTGCATTGAGCTAATATTTCTGTTGTGGATAATAATTGAACTAAAGCAGTTCACTTCTTCAAAGTTTATATTGAAGTCTGTCACAATATCAGTGTTTTTTTCTAGGCAAAGTTGGCTGATTAAAAGTTTTTGTGGAAAAGCTATGGCATGCTTTCCAAAGTGAACATAAGAGGAAGTTTTGTTATTATAGAATTTGTGACAGCAACGAAAATCCTTAGAGAAGGAGGGAAAATTTCAGCCAGTCATAGTATTATTCAAGATGACCACACATCATCAGAAATTATATTTTTGAATAGATCTGAACAAAATCTAGTGATTGATACCCAATGTGATGTGTTTTTAGTTAATAATTCCATGCTGGCCTTGAAAAGACGTCATTTTGATTGGATCAGACACTGGATTGAGTGAGCTCAAAGGCCAAACCTCAAAATTGAGATGATGACAGTTAAAGCAAGACTATTAGCCATTTTAGACTCAATATCTGGGGGAATGACTAAGCTCTACAAAGTACCCTCGTAAATTTTGATGCAATGCCCTTGGGTTTCATGTCCAGCAGAGTGCTTCACTACTTTCATGCTTATTCAAGGAAGAATTTTAAAGAAAGTAAGAATGGAAACAGTGTCCTTAGACTAGAGATAATATCATTCACATGTCGTTTTGTGCAGAATGCTTGGTTCTCCTGTCTGATTCATTTAATTCTCCTAGTCATAATCATACATAATGAGTACAATAATGAATGTGTTTTATTTCAGGCAAGATCAGAGAATCTTGAGATATTAATCAATTTAATTTAGCTGTTATAAAATATTGTATTATAATCATATAGTCGGAAATGGGATTTGTTAATTGGCTAGGACTTGCAAAATGAATTCTGCTCAAACAGGAGCCTACTGATTAAATGAACTAGATAAACACACAAAAAGTAAGAAGAGCAATTGTAGAAACTTGATTGACTGTTGCAAATGTAATTCCATGAATCATTACATCCTGAATCTGAACAGGAAACTTTTTTTATAAAGTAATTGTGACCAACAAGGCTTTCTCAGAAATAAGAAACATTGACAAAGCAAAAATCTTTTCAGTGTAATTTACATGTGAATTAATAGTGAAAATTGAATGGAAGAATTCTGGAAAGCTTGCCATACTTCTCTTTCTTGGAGGCCTCATCAATGGAAAAACGTCTGGTGGAACAGAACTGGCTACAGCATTTTGATTCATAACAAGCTTCAGGTTTAGAAGCTAACATTGGATTCTGATGAAAGCTCTATACTACTTAGCAATTTTCCCATGCAGTGCTGCAATGCCTTGATTGCTAGTTTTGTTGTCAATGCCTGTCATTCTGTAGGGAATTACCTCCTATTTTGATTTTCACATCAAATATTTGGATGAAGCAAATTTCAAAATCAAAGGGAATTTGTTAATTGAATTGGCACAAGTCAATGAAATCTGCCTTCCTAGAAATTCTTCAGGGTGGAGGAAGAAGCTTATTGAGGGCCACTGATGAATTAAATGAGCTATTGTTGCATGCAATGAATCCAAGAACAAAGATTGAAAAGGCTTTCCTAACAATTTCAACAATTTTAGTTGAGGTTGTGGGACCAGCAAAGCATTTGCTGTTAGATATACATGCCTCTTGGGTAAAATATTCTCAATCACTAGTGTGACTGTACTGACAAATCTGTCTGTACAATGATTTGATTCCTGGGCTAGTTGTTGAAATATTTACTCACTGTTCCTCATTGCCTCTGAATTCTCAATTGCAAATAAACATTTTTCAACTCACAAGCATGTGAGGGTGAAAATTGTGTTGGTAAAAAAAGTTCAACCCCTGCATCAGAGGTTATTGCCCACTTCTGTGCCATCATCAAATTATGGGGAGCAACCTTGGCCACCTCTAATGGTAAGTAGGGCAAAATGAGAATTTCATCAGCATGATTAATTGATTGGCATTGATGCTCATTTTCCACTGGCGTCCATTAAAAAAGTCACGGCCATATCAATTCTCAGTATGGTAAGCAATGGTAGATAGATACTGCAGATATTTCAGCCCACTTTAGAAATTCTAACTTTGTTGAGAATCAGACACCTGGAATCATATCACAAGGTGATTCATTAGTTACTGGGATCCCCAAGTTTTTCTGAACTGAGACAGCAAAATTGGTTACCTGAATACTAATCATACATTGAATCCATCATCTTTATGTTGCACACCATTACCAGCATGGTGACTATTACCAGATGAGAGGCAGTTGACCAATGGAAGAGTGCTTTGGTAGGAGCTGGTAAGGTGAGACACTAATCAAAAATCGAAGAAACTCCTGCTGGTCATGGAGACCAGAAAATAAATACAGGTTCTTTATTATCTACCAAAAATCTTAGCTTAAGCTAACCAGGCCTCTATAACCAAACATCAACAAACAACAGTTATGCAAATATAATGCACAACAAAACGAAATTACGTATACAAGTATTTATTCTATCATGAGAGCGTTTCAGTAATAATTTGTTTACTGTAATTTAAGAGGTGATGAATAATACCAATTTAATTGTGTGGTTTACTACACCCCTCCTCCTGGGGGAAACAAAATGGGACCAAGGCAGAAAGAAAAAATAGGGAGGAGGAAAATGAAGGAGGTTCAGGACCAGATTAGAGGGTAGCATTACAAGGGGAGGGAAAAAAGGACTTTGAAGGAATTGCTAATTACTTAGGCCACAATGACTCCCTGGGACTCATCACCACTATGTGGTGACCCCAAAAGCCAGCCAGGCTATGGGCTACTGGGAGCCCCTGAGTTGGACAGAAATAAGAATAGAAAATGAGGCCGTGTTATTCACATTTTGCTGTTTAAATTTTAGAAAAGGCTCAAAGTGAAGAGTTTGGTAGACATAAGGAGCCCATCCCAGACTCTAAACCAGTAAATTTGGGTGGAAAAAAAGAAATAATAAGTACAATCATATTGAGCAGTACCTCCTCCCTTCCATTTCTGTAGAATTTTGTTGAATCCATAGAATCCATTTGATTGTGTAGAATCCACTGTAAATACAGACTTGCAACTTCTGTTGTCTAATGTGCATTGCAAGCTTATCATTATCCCATCAACATCATCATCTCATTTTCAGCATCACATCGATATAGCATTGATGACAGTTGCTAATTATAGACCTAAAAATCAGCTATTAAATTGGGGAAATACAATTCAGCTCTTTTTTCAAAACTGGCCCTAACTTTTTACACATTAAGAACAAAAAAGAAAACCTTGCTTCAACTTTAAAAGGTTATTCAGAACTTTTCCCAGTTAACATATTCAAAAATAATTCAACACATAGAAAATGGATGTGCAGTGGCACAACATCAAATTTTTTTTTCAAAAACATTTCCATAAAAAGACACTGAGAGAGAATCTATTGGGTGATCAAAATCCATAAAAAAGAATTTGAAAAACAAGCCTACTCATAGAAACCACATTCAACCATAAGTCTGTGACTGTCATCTGTTCCTAAAATATCATGCTTGAAAATCAGCAACTATTGCCATTTTTATCACTTCCTTTGTAAATTTCAATGCCAGTTTTTTAATCCTAGGGAGCAGCAACATTGTTGATTGACTCTCTAAAGTTAATTACCATTGATGATGCAATCCTAAGAATCAGTGAGTATTGCTTTAATGATTAATCAGTAAGAGTCACTGATCTAACTCCCGAATGGAACTTAATGAGAAGTCTTTTGAACATCCATATAGATCTTGACCCTATTATACTCAATCATTTTTTCTCGAAAATAAGAAAAATTAAGCTTGAAGAAGAACAGAATTCCAAAGAACACAAATGATAAATTCCTGGCATTACAGTATACTGTGTCCAAATTATGAAAAAATTGAAGGAAACTAAATTACACTGTGCAAAACATACTGGCGCCTTCAACCTGAAAATGTACTGTATAAATTTGCTTATGAACCAAAAAATCTATAGTAAGCCTTGCTGATATATACATAGATTGCAGAACAGGAGCAGTCACCTTGAAACTTGAAAAACCCTTTGAGCTTTCTTTCAACTACTAATATTTACAAGCGAATAAGTTAAAAAATTCAGATTTCCAACTTATCAATCAGGAAATTATTTAAATCATTGCAGTTTGATAGCCTTTTTTCATCCATCCCCACCGTAACAGTAGATGAAATGTTCCTCATATCTTTTTATGTGTAATCCTGTTTCTGGTGCATTTTTTGATCTCCACTTTTCTGGATAATAAAAGGGGTTTCTCTAAGTTAGAGTGCTCCTGTGTGTTCATCTGGATAAACTACTTCCATTTGTGAAGCATTGTTCTGCATGTTCATCTTCACATGCACCTTTATATTTATTTTTCACAATTTGCATACATTTATGCCATTGTACTTCCCAACTAATTTTATGCATCTGCTCACTAATACATTAAAAGTGATTGAGTTATAATTCTACATATGGTTCTGAAAGCTTTGTGTTGAGAAATTGTCCCAGTCTGTCATTTTAGAATAAATTGACAAACCCTATGTGTGGGAGTGAACTTCAGATAAGATGTTCCAATGCAGTCAATTTGTCAGTAACACTTGTAATGTGCCTTTTTCAACAAGAACACTGTTATTTTTTCATTTGGAAGCATGTAACTGTACACATGGAAATATTCAATAGCTTGCCATTCTTACAATAGGAGCCTATTGACTGGGAAAATGTTATAGTCATTGAAGATATCAATAGAATATTCACTAGTGGTTCACCAGTATTTGGAAATACTTTCCTGTAACAGAAAATAACAAAGAAGGAAGTTTCCAGAAACAAGTGGTAGGGTATAAAATACATAGAAACATTTCATAGAAAAATAATAGAAAAAGTTGCACTTCACCATGCATCTCCATCAACAAAAACTGAATAACCTATTACTGACACACAGCCTTTAAATAAAGTAGAAAATATGTGTTCTATGCAAATTAAATGCAATCCAAGTCAAGACGGTGGTTATGTTGGTAGGTTGCCCAAGTCATTTGCTTATAATCTGGTCATGAAAAATTGCACATATTAATTCTTTTATTTAAAAAATCATCTAGATTGAATGAGTTCAGTAGTTTTCAAGGGAAATTGAGGAACTACTTCTTATCTCATCTTCCCAACCATTTCATATTGGCCTGCTCATTCAAATTTCCCCCATCAACTGGCTTGGAGAAAGTGTTGATTGTGCAATGTGTCATGAAGATACCAATTCTCTTTTCACCCAGTATGGGTAAAAGTCTGATTTGAATGACAATCTTGATTCATTCACCTGAAAATTCAATCATATTAATTAATATTAAACAAAATAAATACAATTAATTTTACCCAATAATTGCTCAGTCTGGATACTTTTCCTCTACTTTTTACTGTATAAAATACATATAATACATGGGTATGTTTCTTTGTGTACATTGAGGAACTAGCATGAAACAATAAGGAAACAGTTGAAAATATAATTTTGAATTCCCTGTGTTTCCCATGTAAAAGGATGTGCTAGAATATGGTTGCAATGTTCTTTATTGGACTTCTCCAATTGCATCAGGAATTTCAATAGATATATGCAATTACTGTAATACACAATTATTCTTCATTTTTTTATTTGATGAAATACATACTTCCTGAACCTTCATTGTGTCCACATGATGTGTACATCATATTGCTCACACTTTTGTAGGACAATAAGTTATGCCTGGTGCAATGCTTTGAAACCCAGCAAGGTTCTTTCAACAATCAAAGATCAAAGGGCATGATTTTCCACCTGATTTGAGCTCAGTTTCTTTGCAATTGCAAAACTGAAATCAATGTTGAAAAGGAAAGTTCTCTTATCAATTTTGTAAGTGTTTTCAAATCACTGAATTTTTTATTGAATTTGTGAATTTGCCCAACGGTGCAATGAATGGATTCATAAAATTCATTTATGGTTTTCAGGCAGCACCTAAACAAAATTGGCGGAGTGTAAATGTGAATTATTTTCATCTAGAAAATTTCTTCTTTCTGAAATCAGTAATTTGTGGAAGAGTTCTGTTTATCTCATACATGAATATTCAGGTCCTAAAAGTGTTTACAAGTTCATATTCGTTATATTCCCTTAGCCACATATGCATTTTCTCTTGGGATGTATTGAGAATTTCATCCTTATATTCTTTTTTTTGTAACTGTAAAGAAATGGAAGCTAATCATATTCCATATTTCAATGCATTCCTTTTATTCTTCTTAAGCACTAATTGGCAGCATATAAATGAGGCAAATGAAAAAACTCTTCCCCAGTCCATGGAAGCCCTGAGTTTATAACATGCAAGTACTCAACAGTTCAAATAAATATAACAAAGTTGGAATATATGTTCAATAAATTTTTCGAGGTATCTATAATTCATGATGAATGGTTTTGAATCCTACATGTGTAGGGTGGGTGCTATCATTTAAGAAAGATCCTACAACAAAGTGCACTGTACCAAAGACATAGGGTACTGTTAAATGAGCAATATGGGTATACAAACCAAAAAATTGGCAATGACACCCCCCAAATATTAGAAACTATTAGACCCAAAATCTAGATACTTTGTAGGTGTGCATGGGGCCAAATTGCACCAGTAAAATTTCATAGATATGAGATACCACTCAATGCACTGCAAAGGGCATTGCATCAAAACTTTGCCCCTTGGGATTTTTAAAATCATGCTGTTGCCACTTGGTCTCCATCAAAATGAGAGTATACACTATTTCACTAATATAATGTTGGTGTTACTGTAAAAATTTGAAAGCTTCAAGTTATCAGTCATATGAGATATGATTCAGAAACCCTGACTGGAAAAGGAAGTTTCACCTGTTTGAGAGTTCTTTGCTTCTGGCTGGTGGATCCTGCACTGTCATGATAACCAATATTTTGTTTATCTTCATTTTAAAATTAAACCAACTATGAGTGTGGTATAGAGGAAAATTTTAACTCAAAGTTTTGGGGTACTATCAAACCAGATTCAAATTTCCTCATGAATTTACTGATGAAACTTAGCCCCAGGCACACATACAGACTATCTAGATTTTTGGCCCAACAGTTTTCGAGATTCTTGGGGGGACGTTTTTGCCTATTTTTACATTTTTTTCAAATATGTGCTCCTTTCAGGGTACCCTGCATCTTAGGTACATTAAACTTTGCTGTAGGATCAAAAAAATTTTTTCCTCATATCATGGCCATACAATTATGTTTCCTAAAATTGAATTGAAAATAAAAAATTACTTTTTTCCTCGATGAAAAATTGTTTGTCTTTTTCATTCATCGTTCAAGAAAAGCTTTCTTGTCTCTTTAAAAATAGATAATTTTGAGAGTTCAATCTGGATTTGAGGTCTGCTAATTTCCAACACTTCATTTCAGACATTACCAACTGCAGCTTGCATTTCCATAAAAGTTGTGACAGTTGTTTGAAAAAAGTTCAAAGTCAATTATGATTTTGAAGAAATATATTTGAAAACTGAACATAATTGTATTGATGTATGCTACAAAAAAACTAAGAATATTGACCAATGTGTTTATGGATGAGATGGACAACGTCTTCAATGCTTACTACAATTTGTTATATTTACAAATATAAGAATTCTGAATGACATTTGGGTGGAGGATAAAAAATTATTCAAAAATTTCCATGAATTTACAATGAAGTAAAGTAAACTTTTGCTTCTTTTAATAAATTGTTTTGAATAATAGATTTGAATAAATAAATTGTCAATTGTTTTGAAATTATTTGCTTCTTTTAATAAATTGTTTTGGAATTAAACCTATATGTTTAAAAAATGAGAAACATTGTGATAGCTTATGGAGGAATCTGTTGGTTCAATTTCATGTTCAAATTTTAATAAATTATCATCTACAACTAACTGATTTTGTAAGTTTATATGTTAAAATCATCTGACTAGTCAAAATCATGAGTCAATGGGAACTGTATAAAATTACACATAGTACTAGTAATAAGGAGACCCCCCCTTAGGCTGCCCTAAATGCCCAAGGATTCTGCCTGACTATTGTTAGGATGATCCCCTAAAATCGTCATTTTATCTACTTAGAAATTGTTCTTTTCATTTGAACAAGATGATGCAGTAGTTTTTGATCAATTGCAATCATACAAGGACATCATGCCTTTTCAAGCTCCCAAACTAGCAGCTGACCTAGACAAAAACTTTTTTCTGCAGCATTACAGGAATGAATTCCACTTGACATGTATTCTTGATATCGGAATTTACACACCAGAATTTGTGCCCATAGGATATGTAGTTGGAAGTGTCAGGCAAAATGAAGGCATAACTTTATAATTTTCCAGCTGTCTGGTTGGAAATGAACAGACCAGCATGATGTGAGAATATTTATACTCCTTCGTTAAGAAGTACACTACTTGCAAATCGAGTTTCAATTGGAAATTGCTTCCACTATATAGTGTACTAGCACAGAATGCCTGAAAGCAAATCCTCTGCCCTTGACTCCAGGCCTTCAACACTCCTCACCATGCACCTAGAGCCCTGGATCACACATACTAACCTGACACTAGACCATTATTAGCTCCTGACCATGCATCTAGCATTTTATGCACATGCCATATTCATCTGATTCATTATATGCCTAATGGTACAGTAGTAATACCATCCTCTAGCATGTTCCATCTCACAGATAGGTAAGGAAGACCTTGTTTTTGCTGCATGTAAGTCCATGTTTTGTCTGCTGGGATCCTCAACCCAATATTTTCACCACACCAGGATCTTTTGGAGTTGAATGATTCAATTGTGCTTTTTGTGTTGAGAGAATGGATCCTTCATGGAACTGAAATGTATCACATGAAATGGAAACAGATTGAAGTGATGGGAGTAATTTGAAAATCTGGTTTGAGTATCCAGGCTTTCGTTGTCAGCGCTTGCAGCAAGCATTCCATGGGAACAAGTTTTTAGTGCAGCTGGCAAGATTTATGAAGGTGAGAAATCAGTTGCATGGCAAAACGGCAGAATGTTCACTATTTATGGAATATAATTTGCCATTGATGAAATTCAAATATTAGTTGATTATTTTTTGCAGGTCGAATAAAATTTGAAGATACTTCTGTATTAGATGGTCCATACACATAAGATTGAAAGCCATTTTTAACAATGTACCTCAAAGTGAGAATGGACTCGGACTGGGTCTAAAACTTTGGCCAAGACTACTGAATCTGAATCTGGAAAATCAGTCAAATTGAATCTTAATCCAGAAAAAGAGACGGAATCTGGGATTCCTCTCATCCCTGCACAGTACATTGGAATGTGAAACTATAGGACTCTGAATGGAACTTACTTCACAATTTTTTTATGTCATGCTCCTTTTACAAGTTAAGGTGTATGAAAAATGGCTAAAATCTGAAAATCTTTGCAGCATTCAAATCTGCATTAGTATTGAAAAAGTTAAAGAAAACATGGAAAACTTCCAGTGTTTATATGCTTAGAATGAGCCCAAGCATCTTAATACCTTTGTAGAGATTATGCCTTCTATACTGCTTCATGAAATGGTTCATTCGTTATTTGGCTGCACAAAAATTTTGAATATTGAAAATCCATTTGGGAGTCAAGAGCAGCTGTACCCATTGTCTCTCAATCTTATTTCATTTGACTTTTCAGACAAGCCCATGATGTTACCCAAATAGCTACAAATAATTGTGTTCAATTATATGGCCTTCTTGTCAGCTGCACCACAAATGAAATTATCAGTCCCTCAGAATCCAAAATTAAGTGGACTCAGAATAGTAAAATGTGAGTTTCATGCTCATGTATGGCTTCTGCAGTTGGACTAAACTATATCTATCATTGACTGTTAATAATTTTTAGGTCTTGGGAATATCATAGAATATTCCCATTATTTGTCAGCTGAGTTTGAAAGCTCCAACAAAATCGAAAAGCACCCCAAGTTAATATTAGAATCTGTCAAAGGTTCCACAAATATTGTGTCTTATCAAAACATTGTCTGTTCAAAACTGTTGTGTTGCATATTGTATTCTGACACCTTGGTAATTTACTGTATGAGCTTTAACTCTTCTGTCCACCATCAAGTGGGAAGGCAAATGAATAAAGATCAGCTTGAACATAGGGGGCCTAGCTGCTACAGATTGCAGGACAAAAATTGAACAACAAATTTTTTGGGGTATCAGCTTTTTGGTTGATGACCAAGCAGTTGGTCAATTTTGAACATAAAACACTAACAGGTAGAGAAGAATGATATGAAATAAATCCATAAAGATTTACGTTTTGGAGTTGACAGATAGAATAAGTTCCTGAGGCATTTTCCAATACAATGTCTTAAGTGCAACACACAGCATACATTGATCATTTTTTGTTCGAAGTTAGCAACTAATTAGTTCCTGTAGTTAATTTGAAAGTCATGACAAAGTATGCTGCTTATGCAAGTATGAAACATGCTGGAATAGTAATTCATATGACAGTGTGGCTGAATCTAACAAGCAATCAGAAAGTACAAACCTGGAAAAAGACAGCTGATGCTGCATTTGATCACCCTTAGCTTGTAGATTTATGTATTCGGTATTATGTGGGCATTCAAGCCATGGAGAAATAGATCCATTTCAATAAATTATCCAGCCCACCAGGGAGTTGGAAGCTCACAAAAAGAGTAAGTAACAGTTGTCAAAAAGTAACACAAATTATATGACCAATTCGCAATGTCAGCCAAATAAATAGTTTTTAGGCAACACCAAAGCAGCTATCTGGTAGTGAATACTTATTCAATATGCCCTGATCACTCAAAAACTTCAAATTACTCAATTTGCAATGTTAGTAGCTTTCTCTATGATTGTAAAATATCAAGCCTTATCCAAATTTTCAACAATTGATCCCTAGACTTGAATTATGGAATGTACAAATTTGCTTATAAGACAGAAAAAGTAACATACATGAACAATCTTTGAGCAAGATTTAATTATCCAATTCTGAGTTTGTGATGATGATATTGAGCTTTCTCAGTTTCAGATTCCAAGTGATGCTTCAATACTAATGGTGAAAATATTTCATGTGAATTTTCTTTATTCAACTCATTCTCCAAATTTTTCCAGTCATACACATCTAAAGTAGCTTATTTTTCTGAACCAAAAGTCGAACTTTGGAGAAACTTTTCAACTAACTATAGGAACAACTTATCATGTAGAGAAAACAATACCAAATGGCTGAAAGTGCTGGAAGAAGATATGATGTACACCACTGTGGCTACTGTGGCTTTTGGGAAATAAAATGTCACATATTTCTTCTTTAAAGTTTTTGTCATTGCATCTATGTATCTGATGGTTAGTTGTACACTGCATAGGGTATTGGCTGGACTAATGTGGAAGCTAAGAAAATGTGGATTAGCTTAGAGAGTAGGTTGAATGAGTACTTTTAATGGTGATGGTACAATTTCCTGTAGCTGTTTCATTAATGAATTGGTAAATGTCCTTGTGAACTTATATCAGACTTACACATGAGCAATTTTCTGCATGCTCAGCACAGCCACTATTGACCCATATGTCTATAGCAATGAGTATATTTAAATTTTCTAAGTATGCCACTGCCTTGATTTGAAAATAGTAAGTGCAGTTCGATGTTATCTACAAAAAACTATGCCTAAATATTCAAAATAATAAAAAAATGCAACAATCAAAGAATGGAATAACTATGAAAAATTTTTCTGATCATCAGTTATCCAAACAAAATGGCAATTAGATATCAAAAATATGATGCAGGTTATAAAATAAATGGAAATAAGAATAATAGTCTATAATTGACTAGGCAGAATGCTTATTGAGGATTTGTTGTCTATTGAGTAATCAAATACAAATTGAAGAACAATGCTACCAGATAGAAGAATGACATAATTGAGACTGTGACTTAATCACACCAGTGGACACTCCACATGAAGACTAGGTTAAAACAATAAAGACAAATAGTTGAATCAACACAGAAGCAGAAAGTGCATAGAGTACACAACAAAAATTTTTCATGACCTAGCAAAGATATAATGGCCAAGATGAATTGATAGTCTGCTATGGCATGGCATCTATACATTACTCTGGGTAAAATAGTTAATGAGAGAGAAATATCATTCTCTTGTAGATGACAAAGAATGTGCAAGTTTGATCCACAATATCGAAAAAAATGGCTGGATGAATTCTGTGATGCTAGAATATTTGTGTGCTCTACAGCTTATTTGAAAATGAGGAAATGGATGAGTAATGTCAGCTGGACATCTAATAATACAGGGAATCAAAAATTCCCCAGTCTTTGTTTCCATTGTATTTTGTTGAATAATTATAAACATTATGCAGCAAAGGTAGCACAACCCACTGGAGTCCTATGCAATATAACAGAAAACCTTCTTTCCAAAGAGACATTACAGTAACTAGTGGATAATTGACGGTTTTATGCCATAATAATTTCCATCAGTGAAAACCCTTTTAAACAACATCCTTCTCATAAGATTGTCTGATGAGTCATTTCTATCATGTTCACATGGAATATAGATGCAGACAAAGGCGAGATTTTTTCCCCATATGGATTGAGAGAGGGGCAGGAATGTAAAAAACGTTTGTGAGATTTACTTTGAACAATAAAACAGCCCAGTGAATGAAGGACAATGAAAACATGGAGAAAATAGGCGATCCCTGAGTCTTACTTTATTGTGTTCACCATGAAGGGTTTCTCTGGTAGAATCAATTCATATAGGAAAGACTTGTGACTTATAGCAGCAAGTATAATTTTTTTGCTATCTGAGGTGAGCTCAACTGGGTGTACTTGTTGGTCCTGTTGTAGCATCAGCTTATTATGAAATTATCAAAGAATCAACATCTAAACAAGCTGATTTTTGGCAAACAAATACTTGAGAACTTACCAGCCATTGTTTGAGGATTGGGGCCTTGGCATTGATAGCAGAGGGGTATATCATAATGTTGAGTCAATAATTTCTGCCCCCTGAATGATTCTTGTTTTAAATGCTAGAATAGATGGTACAAACTGAGAGTTGTTCAAAGCAGAGAAACATCTGTGCAGTGTGATTTAACCAGAGCACTCCTCCAAAAAGCATCAGGCTATGACCTACAATTCTCTACCATTGGTAGATACAACTTAGTATAAGCATTGTAATTCTCCATGGGAAATACATTTTTTCATTAAAATAAGTTAGAATTGTTGTGTGTGTAACAACTCAAAGTACTGTAACTCTACTGTAACTGTAACTATTTTGCTCTCAACTTCTCTTATCTCATCTTAAAAAGAAGAAACCTTTTGAGCTAAGCTGGGAAAAACCATTTGCCCATATTTCCCTAATCACAGAAAACCAGCACAAAAAACTCTATCCACAAAAGCACTCTGCTAAACAAAATGCATGAATCATTCACTGCAACCCTGCATCTTTTCATAAGGGGAATTTTCTGGTGCCCTCTCCACTAGTATGAAACTGCATGTTTCTCTCAATTTTGATCAATTTGGAAATTCACCCAAAGCTGCTTCTGCCTTATTGCCTGTGATTATAGTAAATATATTCAACAACTTGTTGCAGCTACAGCCCCATTACAAGTGGTGAGACTATTTCAATTTCAATGGATGATTTATATCCATTGAAATAGAAACAACTAAGTAGTACCTAGGGGTCCTTCAGGGTGCCACCTACGCAGTTTCTAAAACTAGATGTTTACTTTTCAGCTTGCATGCCTTTTTTCTTAGTGCATAATGGTTCTTGTATATAAAACTCGCATAGACAAACTGATAAAGTATAGCTTCTACCTCTTACCTGTTCTGAATATAGATTTCTCGGAGAACTTGATATTTACTTCTCAGCTGACATGCCTAGCTTGTTTTTTCTTTATGCACTGTAAACTAGTTATCATATATAAATCTCACATAGGCAATTGATGAAATACAGACAAAGTACTTTCTTTGAAACCTTCCCAGTGTGCATGAAAACTAGCTTGTTACAGTGCCAATGGTAGTATCAATGCATGTAGACAAGCTGATAAAATCAAATAGTAAACAAATGTTGTTTAGACTCTTCTAGGAGATGAAGAAACTAGTTCAGCAAAATCCAAAATTTTCTACATGTAGATTGGCCAGACAGTGTATAAATAGAATGATAAAAAAGAAACCCCTTTAAGTAAATTTGCTCAAGCAGATAGCTAACACATAGACAAAAAGGACTATAAAAGCTCTCAAATATTGGTGGAGAATCATTTTTCTCCGTGTGTCCCTTATTGAGAATGAGTGACTCTAATGATTCAAATATCAGTGATTCCTACATGTTACATTTTAATGTAGATGATTTGTTTTTGGATTGGATTCTCGATCCAGCTGACAATACGTGAGGACCATTAGAAGATGCAGAAAATGAAGATCCACAACTGACTTTACCCAGTGCTGATGAAGGTTCATCAGCATTACTTGACAATCGTAACAACTCGTCAGACTGGGAAATTGAATTTCCACCTGAACACTTCTACAACCTTGGGGAAAGTGCAGAACAAAGAGTACAGTTATTCTGAACAAGTGGGCAGATGTGACAGTTCTTCTTGAGGAACCTTGAACAATGCAACAATTTATACCAACAGCTACCTATAATATTTGATCATGCAATTGATCAAATGAAGACTGATATACATGAGGACGATTTGGTCAGAGCAGCTTTTTACCACCCTAACCTCAACAATCCTATTCTCGTACATTTTCAACCTCGTATCAACTTTAAAGGAAGCATCATGATGGATTTATTGGAGTGCCTCATCCAGTCAAATCAGCAAATAACTTTCGAAGATGCAAAAGACATGTGCATAAAAGTAGTTTATCAAAACACAGGTGTGGTTACACCAAATGCCAAATTTGTAAGCAAGAAGTCTTGATAAAAGGTAAGAATTGTCAATTTACTATTGGATAAGCTTTTCATTAAACTCTTGCTTATAGGTCACCAATGCTACATGCAAAGGATAGATGTGGAAGAGGCTTCGGACACTGAAGAGGACAAGCAGTCGGTAGCCTTGGATTCCTGCAATGGAGACAGTCTGTTAGATAATCAGTCTTCATGTGCTTAATCAGAATCAAAACGGGAAAAGCTCGAAATCATACCATGTTTTGTTTTCTTTGATTTTGAGACCACTCAAGAGCATGTATTGAGGATGACTTAGCTTGGTGAAGAGCTGGAGCATGTGCCCAATTTATGTATAGCACATGTAATATGTGATACATGTCAAAATCAGGATTCTCATACTATGTGCCACTGCTGTGGACCGAGAAAACGAATATTTGTAGGAGAAGATTGCTTGGACAAATTTTGTAAATTTCTGTTCAACTCATCTATGAAATATACAACTGCAATAGCTCATAATGCCAAGGGCTTTGATTCTCAATTCCTTTTAGGGTATTTGTATAAAGAAGGCATTGCCCTCAAAGTTATCACAAAAGGGTGACATCAGATATTGATTGTATAAATGACTAAATACATTGCTTTTTCAGGGTTGAATATTATTTCCCTAAGGGTCATCAAAGTTATCGATTCCTTCAATTTTCTGCATATGCCACTCAGCGCTTTACCAAGATCATTTGGAATTGAAGAGCTATAGGTTACTTTCCACACTTGTTCAATAGAAAGGAGAACTGGAATTAAGTTGGAAAATGGCCAGATGTGCATTTTTATTCACCAGACATGATGAAGGTGGAAAGCCATGACAAATTTATGCATTGGTATTACCAGAAACAGAAAATGTTAGTTGATATAAAATTATAATTGTGCAATAATTTGACATTATCTCTATCTTCAGGTGTTCAATATCCAAGAAGAGCTTATCAAATATTGGGAAAATGATGTAGATGTACTCGTCAAAGCCTGCATCAAGTTTCAAAACATATTTATGCGTGAAACAACTGTGGATCTATTCGAAAAATCCCTCACCATTGCTGGAGCATGCAATAGAGTGTATCGTAAGCTATTTTTAAAGAAAGATACAATAGGTTTAGTACCACATAATGGATACCCCAGCAAAGAGAAACAATCTGTAAAGGCCATTACATGGCTTCAGTGGTTGAATGTGAAAAACAACCTGTGTATCTAGTATGCTTTGAATGTAAAGGAAGTTTGGGTCAGTTCTTACAAAGTAGATGGAATCCATGGAGATACAATTTACAAGTTTTATGGATGCTACTGGCATGGCAGTCCTAAATGCATGAAGCAGAGGAACCATCTCCCAGCCGATCAAGTTTCTACTGCCCGGAACGCCTACATGAGAACAATGGCACATCGACAACATCTAAAACAACTAGGATATCAGCTCATTGAGCTTTGGGAATGTGAGTTTGACATCCTGCTTGCAAACAATCTTGAGATGGCTGGATTTTTCAAGAAATCAGCACCAGTAGAACCCTTGAATCCGAAAGATGGTAAGATCTTTTTGTGTGTCATGTGTTTCTTTTTTGAGTTTCGCTCTTCTAGCTTTCTACGGTGGTGGAACAAATGCCATAAAGCTGTACCACAAGATTGAGGAAACAGAAAGGATAAATTACGTGGATGTCTGTAGTTTGTACCCATACACGAACAAGTATGGTGTATATCCAATTGGACATCCATTGCTAATTACTGAAAACTTAAAAGATATAAATGAGAAACTGTACGAAGGCTTGATCAAGTGCCTTGTTTTACCACCACAAGATCTCTGTCACCCTGTTTTACCCTACTGTTCAAATGGAAAATTAACATTTCCATAATGTGGACAATGCACCGACTTGCAGCTGCCCAAGTGTACACATTCGAAAGAAGAGGATTGAGCCTTGTTGGGAATGTGGGTAACAATGGAACTTTACAAAGCTGTAGATAAAGGCTACAAGGTAATATTAATAAGCTGATGTGAGCTCTGTTTAACCAAGAACCAATTTCAGATTGTGAAAGTCTTTGAAGTTTGGCATTATGAAGCTGTGGATAGAAACAATCAAATTTCCAATCTGGGGGGTGGTTTATTCACCAGCTATGTGAACACTTTTATGAAAATGAAGATGGTAAAACAAACATTAAGTCATATTATATATATATTATTGTGATTTGTAGGAAGCGGAAGGCTGGCCAGCGCATTGCAACAATGATGCCTCTAGGCAGGCATACTTGAGCAATATAGAGGAGCATGGAAGAATAATGCTGGACAGAATGGAAATTGAAAAAAATCCAGGCAAGCAGGCTTTGGCAGAGCTGATGCTAAATTTGTTTTGGGTTAAAGTAAGAATATTTAAAACTGTAAGAATAGTTCTTATAATGTTTCATCTCATCATCAGTTTGGTCAATGAAACAATTTGACAATGACAGTTTATTTTATGAATCTGCAACATTATTTTGACCTTATATTTGATCCATCAGCAATTATTCAGAGTTTAACAATCATTAGTGAAACTCTCATTGCTGTCAGCTACACAGAGAAAGAAGAATTTGTCTTAACATTGCCGTATGTCAACCCTGTGATAGCAGCTTATATGACTCAAGCTCGGCTAATGCTTTACTCTTATATCGAAAAGTTGGAGCAACTTGTTTTATGTTTTGACACAGAAAGTGTCATTTATTTATCAAACATTAGTGATACAAATGAATATAAAGTACCAATTAGATGGTCTTTGGGCGAAATGATGGATGAGTTAAAGAATTTCGGTCAGGGATCTTACATTACGGAATTTATCAGCGGTGGTCCAAAGAAGTACTCCTACTGTGTATATAGTACAAAAGAGGAGAAACTGCATTACATAACGAAAGTTCGTAGTATTACATTAAACCACTAATTAGCAAAACAAGTAAACTTTGAGAGTTTAAAACAAATGGTAAAATCATTCATTATATCTAATAATACAGAAGAAATTAATGTTGTAACTGAAAGAATTGATAGAAAACGGGACCATACTGTTGTAACTAGACCTGTACAAAAAAATTTAGAGTTGTATATGATAAGCCTGTTATTGTAAAAGATTTTACAACTGTACGTTATGGATGGAAAGTATAAATATTGATGTGTTAATTTGCTTATTCATTTGTTCTATATGCTTAATAAAATGGCTACTTTCAACTTTGCTTGGAAGCACCCTTTCATCAATTGTATTGTCTCAGCTTCTACCAAATCAGGAAAAACTGAGTTTGTGAAAAAAACTAATCTTGTTCGCTAAACAAATGATTGAACCAGTACCAATGAGAATCATATGGTGTTATACTGAATGGCAGAATACTTACACTGATTTGCAAAACAGATGTAGCAATGTTTCTTTCCTCGAAGAATTACCATATATCGAGGTCCTGAAAAGCTTCAAACAACAGCCTCAATTATTAGTTCTAGATGACATGATGCAGGAAATGAAAACTGACAAGAGGCTCAATGAGTTGTTTACAAGAGGCTCTCACCACTGGAATTTATCAGTTATATGCATTGTGCAAAATGCTTTTTTTGAAGGAATGAGGCAAGCAGAATAAATGCTCAATATTTGGTGCTAATGAAAAATCCAGCAGATAGACTACAGATACAGACATTGGGAAGGCAAATTTTTCCAGGTTCTAAACACTTTATAGACGCTTTATAAGATGCAACTGGGTCATCTTATGGCTATTTGATTATTGATTATCAACTTGTCAGCTTGATGATTTTCCTTTATAAGCATCTACTGATAAGTTGCTTCTATTATGGATAACTCACACACTATTGAGGAAATAGAGTTTGATACAACAACCGGAAGGGTATATAACACATTAAATGGTATGCCCCCACATCTGCCTCCACAATGCCTTTTAATCTGGATGTTTGACAACAAGACGTATGGAAAAATAGCATCCAGTATATGTTTTATGCTGTTCCTTGGAGGATTCTTTTGGTCAATTCTACATGACACCAGGGCACTCGCTTTAACAAGCAATTTCTCTATTGAGAAGGAAAAATCATTCACTTTGATGCAAATAAAGAATGATGAAATTGCAGTGTATTCAGTCAATGCCAGCAGTAGACAGAATGTTGCACACTTTATCGAAAAATACTTATTATGCCCTCTACATGAAATGCATGAATTGGCCCCTATGTCAGAAATCAGTATCATTAAATGCTGACATACGTGCATGCTGCGATGAAGATGGTCAATTCAAGAGTCTAAATTTAGCAACAATTGAGCTGAATAAACAAACTGTAAATTCCTTTCTCAAACTCTTGAAAGAATAATCTGCCAGCTCTTATTCACTCATTAGTACTTGTAAACAAGCAGTCGTATTTCCAATGTCTGTGGCATCATTTGAATTATTTTTAATAGGACTTATGGCAAAAATTAGAGGTAATATAATGTGCACCTATTTATAATTAAATATGCTGTATATGTAATTTTAAGGAGTACCCATCATTAAGCGCATGCAAGCTCAATATGCTGATGTTTTATGGTTAAGATTCAGTCAAAATTGGAAAGAAGATTACAAGTTAAAGGCTGTACAATATAATCAATTTCATCAAATTAAATGAAGGAAAAATAAAATTACTGGATTTTGGTTCTTCACCTTGGAGCTCTTTGGAGAACTAAGAAAAAGATGCATAGATGCACAGTATATTGATGACCGGTTTGCCAGGTTGAACCAAGAAGACAAGTTCTACTTCATGTTGATCAATCAAAGCAATGTATATGATAGAAACGTTTTCTATTCATCGATACTACAAAATGAAATTTCCAGTTTTTGGTGAACCATTTATTGCATATAAGCAAGGTGTGTGTTATAATATTCAGTTTTCTGTTTGTATTCTGGCTGTGAATGGTTGTTTCTCAGGTGATGTGTTTCACTTTTCTTGCAGCTTCCATATTAGCTGTCAGCTCCAGCCTCAAAAGTGCAGATGATCTTTCTCACAGTCATCTCATTTTGATGAGGTCCTATGGATCTGCTCCTGGAGTAGATTTTTACAACATAAGCCTTGCTGCACAAGTATCTTTCCGAAATTTCCTATTGAGAGCATTGGCTTGCAACAAAAGGGGAAGTTTATTTGATCCTGATTCTGAAAGATGTTCAACAAAAATACCCCACAATAGCAATCTCTATGCCTGCTATGACATGAGCAATAATTTTGATAGTATTAGGGCACCTACATTCAACATTAGCAAGCATATGGTACCCTCGTTACTCAATGTACTCAATACAAAAATTGAGAGTATTGATCTTGAGTATGACAAGAATCATCAACTTGTAATCATAAATTACAAAAGTTTCACATAAGCTGGTTTTATTACTTCATATAACAAACATGAAGCGGTGCATTTAAGAAACTTTCTTAAAAATGCCATATGGTGTAGGCCCGGACAAGGACAATTTACAAATATGCAATATTGTCCAACTTTGATTGGAGATCATCAAACACATGCCTGCTGTAGGAGGGAAACATGTCAGAGTGTAATGTTAAATGGTTTGAATCTGTATGATTACAATGAAATATCAGTTCTGATGGATGCACTCTACCATAGATGACCCCCAGCTCAAAATGTATTTATACCTGTTGCTATGTGAAATGCCTCATTATTCATTTTGAAATTCTAATAGAATGTCATGTCAAAGTTGCTGCAAAAGTATATTCACCATCTACATGTCTTAAATTGCTGCAATAATCATATGAAACAAAGAAGTGCACTATTAAAAACTTTGCGGGATGAATTTATGCATTCTTTATGTGAAATTTGTCATGACATGCTGAAAGGAACTATTCCTATAAGTACCCTAAAGAAGAAAAAGCTTGCTAAATATACCAAGATTATAAGACATTTAGCATCAAAGCAAAAGATCAACTTGAGAGCAAAAAAACAGCAAATTATACAAAGTGGTGGATTTTTACTTATACTTCTACCCTCTCTGCTAGCACTAGCTACTGAAATTTTACCCAAAGTTATCAAAACATGAAATACACTAGTAAAATGGTTCTTGTTCCGCAAGACATGTTTGACAAGAAAAGTGAACAAAATTCTAATAAGGGTTTGAGAAAGCAAATGTCTGATTTCAAAATGGAGCTTGAAAGCATATTGAAGAATAATGATATGTCTGCAGAACTTCAATACAAGCTATATGGACAACTTCTCCACAGATACTTGAAGCTCGATGAAGAGAGTAAAAAGCCAATTGTGATTAAATTAAAAGATGGTAAGCTGAATGATACATATCAACAATCGGTAGATATTGATAACCTACATCAGGAACAAATGAAAGAAGAAGAACAATCATCTACACCTAATCAGAGACGGCTAAAAAATGAACAACAATCTTCGGATGATGGTAGAGATTGGTTGAGAGGCTTACCTAGAGCTAAAGTCAAGCAAGCTGAAATGCTTCTAGAAGTGCTCAATAAAATTGATTTTGACATAAAGAAGCAAAGTGAAGTTATTTTAAATGGTGTTAGAGTACCCAACAGCAATATCATAGATTTATTACATGATTTTATAAGAGACAGACCTACAGCTCCACCTCCAGAAGGTTATCAACAATTTGTGCAACATTTGGTGAAGCTTAATGTACCCAAAGCCTATTTTGGAAATCCAAATTGCTTAAAGCTCATTAATCATTATAAAACTGACGAACAATCAACAATTCTCCATTTCATAATGTCGAAGTTAAAAAGCAATTAAGCTTTTCCAATGATAAAAAGTCTGGGAAAAAGAAAAAGTTGAAGTATGAAGACTTCTAAAGAAGCAGTCCTGAAAACATTGTATACAGATATAGGTGCTTCTGGATCTTACGGTGGTGTTCACAAGCTGTACACCGTAAGATATGACAGAAGTATAAGTAACCACCGTAAGTATGACAGAAGTATAAGTCTAAATGATGTGAAGAATTGGCTAGAAAAACAAGATCCTTACACATTACATAAGCAGGCCTATAAAAAGTTTAAACATAATAGAATTTACGTCAGTGGCATTGATGCTCAATAAGAGGCTGACTTGGTTGATATGTAAGCATATAGCGAGTACAACAAGGGACAAAAGTATATGATATTATGCTGTATTGATGTTTTTAGCAAATTTGCATGGGTAAGACCACTAAAAAATAAAGGTGCCTTATCTGTATGTGCAGCTTTTAAAGACATTATATCAAGCAGAAGGAAGCCTGGGTGTATTCACACAGATAAAGGTAAAGAGTTTGTCAATTACGAATTTCAAAAGCTTCTAAAGTCGGAGGGGAAACAGTTTTTCACCTCTTAAAATGAGGATGTGAAATGTTCAATAGTGGAACAGTTCTATCCTACCTTAAAATCAAAAATGTAGAGATACTTCACTGACAGAAAGACATTCAAATGGATAGATATACTTCAACAACTGATTGGAGCATACAACAATTCTACTCATCATTCAATTGGTGAAAAGCCTGTGAATGTCACTTATGAAAATGAATCAGAAATTATAAATCGCCTGTACCCAAGAAAGAGCTCACAACATCCAACTCTACAAATAAATGACTATGTACGAATTTCTAAATTTTGTCAGCACTTTGTCTAACACAGTGGACAGAAGAAATTTTCTGTAAAGTATTGAATTGTACTACTGAGCCATTATAAAAAATCAAAGATCTACAAGGAGAAGACATACAGGGTACATTTTATGCAAAAGAATTGCAAAGAGTTGTCTTTGATAACACAAAAACTTTCAAAGTTGGAAAAGTTTCAAAATGAAAAAGGCTCATTGATGGATCTGTGAAGCTTTTTGTCAAATGGAGTGGTTACCCTGATAAGTTCAATGAATGGATTAATGAAAACGACTTGCAATGAACTCGTACGAGATTGTTCAACTAATTAAGAGCGATGCATCTGTGAAGAAGGTTTTCCATGGTGTATTTGCTAGAGATCAGCTAAATTGGATGATAACCAGATATCCAGCAACTGTTATCGCAAATACAGATACATCAAATGAACCAGGGCAGCATTGGATCACAATGTACTTTGATCAAAATGGACACATTGATTATTTTGACTCTTATGGTATGTGCCCATATATACAAGAATATATTGATTTCATGAATCGAAACAGTAAAGTGCAAAATTATAACTCTGTGCGCTTGCAGGGCTGGGATAGTTCAGTTTGTGGTGTTTATTGCTTGTACTTTTTATATCACCAGGTTCGTAGAATGAAACTTCCGTTTAAATTGAAACACTTTCATCTGGAAGAATCAACTTTTAATGATAAACTAGTTTGCAGTTTTTTGTACAAATACTTTAAGTTTCATCATCGTATATGTTGTAAAAACCATCAGATTTGTACATCTTTGCATTGCTTCAAAAATAAAAATGGTATATAAATGCTTTCATTCTTCACTTGACCCATTAATAAGTTTGCAGTCTAGATCAGAAGATAACACAATTTTATGTTACTCTACCAAGCAATACTGAGGGGGGTGATTCAGCATCGAATTAGAGGGTTACTTTACCACAGGGGCTGAAATTGTCAGGTGATTGGGAAGTTGGCTTAGCAGAAATTATCTATCCTGTAAGTTGGTATATTCTTGGCAGTGCAAATGATGCAAATGTGGTCTGTATAGAGTTGCAGAATACTGAAATCCATGTGACTATTCCACCAGGAAACTATGAAACAATCTATCATCTAAGTTTTAGAAAAAAACGACTTGAATATAGAGATTTGTATTGTTTTTTTGAATATGATGACAAACAGAGACGAATCAAAGTAACTTCAGATAAAGTAACTTCAGATTACTGGAATGTATCTGTTAGTACTCTATCTAGAAGACTGATGGTTCTATTAGGTTTTGATGATAGAATAATTTTTAACAAATATCTGGTTGGAGGAGAGGAATATACAACAATAGATGATCGTAGATCTTCCCAACTTGGCATATTCAAGCCAGACCTATCTGCTGATTTTGAAACCTTTTATGTTTACTGTAACATTGTTGAAAACCAAATTGTTTGAAACACAATGGCTCTATTATTATGCATCATAGATGTGCATGGAAAGCATGGCAGTGTTATAAATAGAACATATGACAATCCTCATTACATACCTGTACTCCTCAAAGACGTTGGTCATATTGAAATCAATATAAGGACAGATACAGAAGAATTCTTATTATTTGAATTTCATAAAGTTGTTGTGAAGCTGCACTTTCGGAAAAGCTCTTGCATATTTGATTAGAATGCATTCAGTATATCTACCAGAAAGTACTGTATACTGGCTGTCATTTAATGAAATTTCATTGGGAAGTCAACAATAGTATCAGCTAGGAGGTGAATTACCTGCTTTCTGAGCTTATGCCGCCTATCACAGATGTACCGGATTAGGTAGTTTCTCCAAAAGTCTGTTCAGAATGGCTATGTCCTTACTAAAGTCAGCAGAGAAGCAGGCTGCAAGCCGGCATGTACTATGCAGATAAGGATCCTGAAAACAACCTGGATGGTATGGCAACACAAATGCACATCTTCAAAAAAAATGCATGGGTTGAAGTTATGGCACCACTCCATTTTTACTTGTTTATGCAAGATCAGTTTTTAATTAATCACTGTGAATTGCATGTTGAGCTTCACGGCAACAGTGATACATTTTGCATTATCGACAATGGAAATGAAATTACCACTCCTAAATATCAAATACAAGTTAAGCAGATGTCTCTTTTTGTGCATAAAGTAGAAGTATCTGAAAGCATCATCATGGCGATTGAATCAATGCTTCAAAAAACAAGTGTAAAGTATCCCATTAGAAGGACCCGAATAATGAGCTTGTTAATTACAGTGAATAGATGCTCAATGCCTCTAAACTCCCTATTTAATGGTATTTTACCCAGACAATTAGTTATCGGCCTTGTTTTGGCTGAAGCTGTAAGGGGTACTTACAAAACTAATCCATTCAGTTTTCAAGATTTTGGTTTATCAGAAATCAAAATTACTTGTCGTACTACAGTAGTTCTATCTGTTCCGTACAAATTGGATTTTGAACAACATAGCTTCGTGAAAGCTTTCACACAGATGTTTGAAGGCCTGAGCATTGCTGGGGATGACAAAGGAAACATGATTAGTATGTATCGTTTCAGAAATGGGTCTAGCTTCTTCGTTTTTGAGCTAGGAAGTCATGGTTCAGACTCATCCACATGGAACTTGGTGCATGAAAGAACAACAACTCTAGAAATTTGGTAGAAATTTACCCTTGGTGGAATTATATGTATTGTATATGCAGAGTTTGATTCTCTATTGATGATTGATCATACTCGTCAAGCTCATATGGATTACACAGTTTGATAACTGTCATTTGTATGTTGTTTTGATTAATAAATAAAATCAATGTTGTTTCATTCTCATCTTTTATCAGGATATTTAGACAATATCAACACATACAATATTAGAAACAATATCATCCTTCATCTTTGCTGTTTTACATTCTGGTTCTTTGATACATTGAAAAACAATGTCACTCATGCATTTTTGGCTGATACTTGTATGGAGGAAAATTTCATCCAAAACCTTGGCAAAGTTGTTGCTGTAATCTTCACAATCTACATACTTCTTTGTACACATTTTCTTGAAAACTTGTTTCACTTCTAGAGTATCTTTGCTCAATGAAGAGAAGACATCACTCAGTTTGTCTAGTAGATTGTGCTCCTCAAAAACATTGAAACATGAATGATATGGCTGCACAAATCCATGGTTATAAAAGCAGTCAAAGCATGGATAGATATCGCTGACTCTTGGTCTGGCAACTAGTGCTGAACACGTCAGAAATAGCTGCTGAATTTTGATCAATTTCTTCAAGTGTGTCTTTGCATCCATAGTTTCATTGCCTCGGCTTTGATTTCCAATTCCGTACACTTTCCAAATGGCATCCATGACGTAACCAATTTGTTTTGCAACTGAAGTCCAAGCCTCAAATTGCTCAAAAGCAATCGTGAATGACTTTTTAGTATATTCATTGTCAAAAACTAAAATATTATGAGGCCGCGCTGCATTGGCGTTTTGTTTCATTTGCACAGTCAAATTATAACCCAAATCATACTTGGTCTGCCTTCCACTTTTGGCTCCAGAAAGTAAATCCTCTGAGACTTGCACAAGCTTTTTATATTGCAGGTTGATCACATTCATACCATTTTTTGTGGGTATGACTTGATTGTCCTTGATAAAGCATCTCCTAAAGCCAAAGTTGACATAGTTTTTGTGAGCCGATATCAGCAAATAAATATCAGAGAGCCGAGACACAACTGCATTTTGAAAAAGGAGCATAAATGAAAAAGTCTTTGTTGATGAGACTTGCACACCCTAAAGTAGTCAGTATGTTGATATTTTGTCATGAAAAATGAGCAACACTTGCAAATCATAATTTACATTCATTACTGTAAGTTTCTCATCCAAGTAAAATTGTTATTTGTGTACCATTCCCTTCCAAAATGCATCAAGTTTGAAAATATGAACCAGTTTTTCAGTACGATGGCAAAAGCTGCATCATTACTTTGCTTCAAATAACCAGTTGCATATTAAGAGAGTTTGAAAAGTAAAGAAGTGAGTTGACTATATGTCATCAATTGCCTATGTGAGATTTATATACGACAACTAGTTTACAGTGCATTAAGAAAAAACAAGCTATGCAGGTCAGCTGAAAAGTAAATATCAAGTTCTCCCAGAAATCTATTTTTAGAACAGGCAAGAGGTAGAAGCTATACTTTATCAGTTTGTCTATGTGAGTTTTTTATACAAGAACCAGTTTGATATGCACTAAGAAACAAGGCATGCAAGCTGAAAAGTAAACATCCAGTTTTTTGAAAATGCGTGGGTTGCGCCCTGAAGGGGCCAGAGGTACTATTTCCCTACAATGCAACACTAGGAAAGTTATATCCAAATAATGAAACACAGCAATTGCTGAAACCAGTTTTTTATTTTTTGTGTGCTCACTCATTTTATTAGACAAAAGAACACATGCTTTGAATATTCAGGGTGATTAATTTCCTGCCCCTGAATAATCAGGGTGCACACAGTTGGCTATACTGCTCGAGCAAAAAACGAGTTTGTGCACCAAAGTTAAATAATTATATGACATACAAATTAATCCCACAGCTGTAGACATTTAGTTCCACACAAGTCTGACCAACAGTAGGTATTTCAAAAGGTGCTGGGTTACAGTATGATGGAAATATTGAAACCACTCTGCAATTGCAAGATTCTTGTTACTGGCAGTAAAGTGTAGCTTACACCTTCATTGCACAACATAGGTTTTGAATTTCAAGCATCAAAAGAGCCCTACAGCCATTTATAACTCATGCTTTGAATTTTATGCTAAAAATTCATGAGGATTTATGAAAAAAACTGCATGATGTTATGTGATCATAAATAGACCATTAATGCCTCCTGTAATTAAACATAGACGGATAATCACTTTCAGAAAAAAAATTGTTTTTGTGTCTTTACCACGCAAGAACTAAATGTTCAAGAAGAAGTACTACATTTCAGTTCAACAGTAGTTATGCCAAAATCAGAAATTTCCTGCATGGTTTTTTACATGTTCGCTATTCATAATCAGAATGCATATATTAGTATCTTTATTATGATTTTATATCTTCACTATGTCAAGTTCCAGCTCATTCAGAATTCTGATCATGGGCGACTGTTTAAGTTAAAAGATTTCTCAATATCAGTCCAAAATATATTATTGCTGTTCCAAGTACTGTTCAAAAAAATTGTAAATGCTAAAAAAGAATGGTTCCTGCTCAAGTTTCCATTATATGTTTGTGAATTTCTGGTGGGTCATGAATGTGACAAGCACTAGCCATTTTATTGTGATACAGAGTGGAATGTGAACATTTCTCGGGATCATCATGCATCCTTTTCAGGCTGAAAGTGAATATACTGTAATTCAGAAGAAAAATAAAAAATTTTAATTTTAGCATACAAATTCTGAATTGAAATTTTTTTGTTAGTGTACAACTTAAAAAACTGATTTTTCATTAATTGAGCGTGAAAGTTGGTTAATTGACTATATACTTATCAAATTTATGGACCAATATTTTGTGAGCAGGTTGGTTTGAAAATCAAATAAAAAAATCTTTCTGTTGTGAATGCAATCCAGATGGTGCAGCAGCTGCTCTTTCAAAGTGGAATCATGAGCCAGTCGCATGAAGTTTGTTCATGAATGAATAAGCAATGTATTGAAATGCAACTTTGAAGTAGCAAGAGTGAAGTTTGGTATGCTCAGCATGTGAGTTATATATCACCAGATTCAACATTCACTAGTGATCTGCCCCAGAGAAATTTTCATATCTGGATATCCGTATGTTTGAACCTTTGGATATGTGGCTATATCTGGATACAATAATTATTCAAAAAAACAGCATGCCATTCTTATTTTTTTGGCTCAATTTACTGTGCCATTTATTAGAGTGCACCAGTTATTTGATGGGGCCATTTATTTAAATTTGAGGCTTCATCAAGCCACATTTTAATCCGATTCCATATTCTTTCATGGAATCTCAACAATAATGTTTCATCATCAAACCAGCACCATACCACTCTTTACCAATGAAAGAAAAAAAAAGCAAACAAAAAAAAAGAAGAGAAAACAAAAGTAATCAAAGAAAAACAAAGGAAGTGAAATCAAAAGAAAAAGAATGGAAAATAACGCACTGGATTTACTTATTTTGAGGTGGCTAGCAACTGGATAGTTTCCTTTTTTGCTGCCGCAATAGTTTTTACCTCAAAATATAAACCATACTTCTTTCTATTTTAATGAATTGTAATGGATTCATCTAGACACTGCATTTCACATAAACTTTGCAAAAATTCATAGAAAACACTGCAAACCACTGGAGTCAAAATGGACTTTAAAATATGCATGTCAAGCCCTATTCGGAAGTGAAAAATCTTAGCATTTTTCTGGCCGACAATTGGGGATTCCAAAACTTATCCAGAAGAGAAACATCCTGGAATTTTTGTCAGTGACTGAACTCATGAATTGAGCTTAAGGAATGAATAGAATGAAAAAGAAATTTTCAGAAAGTTCAATAAGCGAAAAAAGTTCTAGGGATTTTTGTCACGGACATTCAGCAACTGCATTTATGAATTGGGCTTTATTCCTATGATAAACAGCCCATATCAAGTCTACATTAATGATACTTATGATTTTAATAAACAGTGTGCCATTTATTAGGGGGCGCCATTTATTATTTTTTATATGGTCAAAAGTGCACCATTTATTAGAGGGCGTCATTTCTTTGAGGGTGCCTTTTATTTGAGTAAATACCATATTTTCAATATTTTTGAAAAAAGATAAAAGGAAGTCACATAATAAGTAAAAAATTGTGCTTTTTTTACTGCAGTCCAAAACACTGTAGAACAGCCTCCATTGAAATTGGAGGAACAAATTTTTGTCTCATCAGGCTTAGTCTTTCTCCTTTGTGCTAGCAGTTTTTCATTCCTTTAGGGTAAAACTGTCCATCTTTAAGCACAGGTAAAGCATTTTTGTTTTTAGTCTATAAATTATATTTTACTCTTATTTCAATAAAATGTCCTTAGCAACATGCTGAAAAAGTTGATAAGGATAGAGGACAGTGTAACCATTGCAGAAGATCTTACATACTTGGTGGCTGATCATCCAGTTTGGTATTAAACTCAAATAATCAACATGATCATCTGACAAAGCAGAATCCTGTGGTGCAAATACAATTGATGCCACACATTCGAACTTGTGAATCAAAATGCAGTGCAAAATTTAAAAAAATGATTGAAGATTTGGTTATTCAGGACTCCATGTAACCATTATAATTTTCATTATTTTTCATTCATTCAAATTAATGAGAGATATTTGTAAATCTAGACCACTATAGGCTTTTGATGGAGTAGCTTTCGAAGATTTGATGGAATAAGTAGAACCAAATCTGAAAAGTTCTGGATGAAAAGCCATTTCTAATTTGATCAAAGCTCAATATGAAGAGAAAGTATATTCTTTATCAATTTGTGTTTTTGATTTTTCAAAACTTTCAAACAGAAGATATGTTTATACATTTTTAAGGTTGAGGAGGTCAAAGAAAGCTTGAAATTGTCGTCTGATACTTGCTCTGTGAGCATCACTGTAGACATATGGGTATCTTCATCTAATGAAAGCTATGTAACCATAACAGCACATTTCATATGCAAAAAATGGATTCTGGTCGACTTGAACCTATGCATTTGATGATCTACATACAGGAGAAAACATAAAGAATGTTATAAATGTAGTAAATTTCAAGTTATCTATTTTTTAAATTTTACTAACAAATATCTTCTAGTTGTCTACTACCATTCCAGATAAGAACTAATTTTTAGATCCTGAAATTCATGTGTGCACTGCATGATAATGCATCAAACATAAAGCTAGCCATGCAAGTCTCTAACAATGCCAACATCATCAAATATGATCTTGGCTGCTTTGCTCATAGGCTTCAACTTGGGATAATGATTTCTATCGAAAAAATGCACTATTTGAGCACATGCTGGCAGCAGTTTGAGCAAACATTCGAATCTTTCAGAAATCAGGCATTGGTTAGGACATGCTGAAAAGCAATCAAACAAGGCCAATGCCGCCAAAGTACCACTGCAACCCATCATGGATGTGGCAGTGCATTGAAATGCTGCATTTTCAATGGTTCAATAGTGTTTTAAAATGTTATTTCAACTTTCATTTTTAATATACAAAACACTAAGCAGTGGAAATGGCAATCAATGCCCCATCTATTTCTCTGTCAAAAACTAGCTTATATTTCAATTTTCCTTAGGAATTAATCTATGCCATTACATGTAAGGGGGGAAGTGCTATGGGAACCCTCCCCCCAGAAATCATCCACCGTATGGCTAGCCATTGGGTGACCGCCCCTCTGAAAAATACTGAAAAATGTCCATTTTTTGATTGAAAATGTCAATTTTTGAACAAAAAATGGTAAAAAATGTGCATTCTCTTGGCCCTTTGCACCATGGATACATTTCTTCCATCTTTTTAGGGAAAAATCACTATTTTTGAACTATTTATCTGGCTTTTTTCTTCTTGAGACCCCTCCCCCCAAAATTTTGGGAATTACTGACCCCTGGCCCCAAAAAAAGTCGCCCAACTCCCCCCCCCCCCAACCTCCGGGCTTCATTTCATGTATGTGTACCCCTGTGACCCGCTTCAGTTTGATTAAAACAAATTTGAAAAATACACTTCAAAAGATCCTGGTTCCTCAGGGAAATGTCAGGGTTGATGTTGCATAGTTTTGAATCTCTTTCGAATAAATATTTCTGACTGCAAAAAGTTGGAGCTAATGAAGATCTAGTATGAACCAGTGACTGATTCCAATAAGGAACCCTGCATGAAGAAGAAAAAGGTCTCTCAGCCTACCTGGCACATTTTATCAACCAAAAGCTGGAGATCCTCAGGTAAACAATTTTAAATTTGTGACAGTAAATGTGGGTAGGGAGGGGACTGTACATCAGATGTAAAACAACAGTTGCTTTCATAGAAACAATCATCAAGAGAGGAGCTTCAAAGTTGCAAAAGTGTTTTGCAAATCACTAGTGGAGACACCCCCTCAAGTGGTGAATGCAACACATAGATCAGTTTCCCAGAATCAGTCTTCTAGCCAAAGTTTACTTAGAAATTCCAGCTTCTTCAGTTTGGAGCAAACTGTCATTCTGAGGAGCTGGCTACTAGGCTGAAAAGCATCATTCCCAATTATCCTCAAAACATGCACATGAATTCTCTTTCTGCACTACAATGGATGAGTCTCAGCCAGACAAGTTAAATGGGACGAATCTAGTGATGACATGAATTCTGAATAATTTTGTTGGTAATGTTAGAATGTTAGCTATCAACAAATCATTGCAAGTGGCATTAAATTTTTTGTCAATGAATGAAAAATTATTGTTCATGCTTGTGGAAACTCACATACGAACTTGATAATATATGACACTTTAATGATTTGAATCTTTTGCTGTCTTGTTTTTGAAACTTTGCAACCTTGACTTCTTTTTTGAATAATGAAAACATCCAGATATTTTTTCAAATCCGCATATTCATTTTTCAAAATATTGGTCGAGATATCCCATGCCCATCACTACTGTTCACATTTCTGATGAAAATTTTGTATCTGGTAATCTCACAATAATTTTCATGAAATATTACTACCCTATAAATGCTGCAGAGCAAATAATGTTTGCAAGTATGGAGACTCTTTGGCATTGAAAGTGTTTTGTTCTTTACTGATGTGCTAATATGCATCACTTTATTATAAGAAAAATTTTCTCTCCATGCTCTAGCATCTTCTCTCTACTGATGCTACTAATTATGCTCCATACTCTCTTAATGAGAGAATGCTTGGTGACATCCTCCACCTGTTCATGTAATGCAGGAGGTTGTCATTAGAGTGTGTTAAAGTGCATTAGCTCCAAGCATATGCATCAACTTGCTAAGATTGCACCCACAAGTTGGCATGGCTTGACTGCACAAGAAAAAATAACAAACATAAAAAGCTCACAGCTGAAAGAAAGTCAGGGAATGTATCACAAAATAATTATAAAAAGGTAAATATAGGAAGCTTGAATTTGAGAACTCATCTCGATGTGTTTTTTCATTTTCATACCTCAATTCCAAGTTATTGATACTATTTACATAGAACACGCAGCCTATGAGGTATAGATCATGAAGAGGCAAACTCCAACACAATATCAAATGAGCAAAACACATCCTAAATCAGTCATCTTTTTGTTTGAGATTAGCAATTAATTCGTTCATGTAATGAAATTGGAATTCATGACAAAAATGCTACATATTCAAGTATGAAACAACCTGGAACAGTAACCTATATGACACAGTGGTTGAATCTGCTAAGCAACTGGAAAGTATAAGCATGGAGAAAGACTGCTGATGATGCACTTGCTCACCACTAGCACCAAGACTTATGTATTTAGTATCACGTGGGGCATTTGAAAAAAAGTCAAATAGACTAATCTTAATTAAACATGCAACCCTTCAGGGAATTGGAAATTCACAAAAAATAGCAAGTAACAGCTGTAAGAAGTAACACAAAGTATCTGAGCAATTTGCAATGGCCAAAAAGTCAGTTTTAAACAACACCAATTGACATCAAAGCAACTATCTGGTAGGGGATATGTCCCAGCCACTTCGAAACATATAACTAATTGATTCGCAATATTAATTGCTTTTTCTCGTAGGATTATTGTTTCACACACTATAAATTTCAGGAAGGGGTATCCAGCCTTCAGTATACCCAGATTGCCCAGGTATTTTGGGCACCCAGGTTCTACATGCAAGTAATAAAGTCAGTGAATGAACACATCTCAAGAAAATTTTAAGGGAAGAACCTTGTAAAATGCTAAGAGACAAATGTTATGACACAGTAATAGCACATTTTATCCTGATGAATGTTACACTGTCAATCAAATTGTGATGGCCTGGTCACTCATCACAGCTATTCGATAAATTTATTTCTAAACTAGCTATCTTCTTAGGTCCAGGCTCTACTGTCTCTATCAGTTCATCATCATCAGAAATAGTGGGACAAATTTTAACATCACCATATAATTTTCATGCAGTAGGATAATTTTTGCAGCAGTTTTGGGACTAAGAGTAAAAAGCCTGTAGCTAACTACAAATACCCCTATGCTAAATACTCTTTCACTTGGCACTGATGTTGCAGGAATGCCGAAATAATTCCTGGCCAAAGAGGATAAACAAGGAAAACGTTTTTGATTTTCCTTCCAAAATAGTAATATGTTTGTGTCTTCAGTTGTCAGCTTCCCCAATTTTAAATATTCCTCAATTTCCTGAGATGCCAACTTAATAACTGTAACTTCCCCTGCCTTACAAAGATCACCCAAAAGAGTCCAAAACAGTAATCTTTTCTCCTTTTTCGAAGGAGGAGCTGTCCCCAATTCTGTAGATTTTTAATGTGAAGTAGAGGGAAAATCTTCTGCCCAGGCTATCATTTCTAAACTAGAATAAAGATTGGGTTTCCCACTCGAGATTGGAATATCCTTAAAATGTTCATCTAAAATTGTAGCTAATATTATGTTTCGATTGATCGAAACTTCATGTGAATTGAGCTTGAACTGTTTTTCGAGCTGCAAAGCAAAATGATGTTTGAAGTTAAAAATTGCAGGATAATCAGATTCACTAGGCCCTGCAGCTTTAAGAAGTCAGATTAAAAGGGGGTAAGCAATAGACGTGCTATAATATTCTTGACCACCCAGTAACTCTGTTGCAGCATAAATTGGCCTCAGAGCATCCACTACACATTTAACTGATGGCCAGTCTTGATCAGTTATGAAGGGGGACTTTCGGAACCCATTTTTAACAATTTTTCTAAGGCCTTCATCAAATAATACTATAGAGTAAATTTTTCCAGGATAATTTTATATCGAAGAATACTTAAGGTTGAACCCCAATGGACTTCCATATCAATAATAGGGTGCAGCAGTATCTCATCTACTTTTATTATTTCTTCTCGTAGAGCATTCCAAACAGGACTAGAATTTTTGAATGTTTTCAAAATATTTCATTAACAAGTAATCAAATTCAAAATCGACTGTCTGCTCATTGCAGGTTTAACACATAACTGCAATCAATGAGCAAAACACATACTGTGATTGCCAAAAGTAGACTCAATTTCATCCTGAAGAAGTGTAGTGGCATTTTGCATGTTTGAGGCATTATCCTGAACCACATCAATAAGTTTAATGCCCTATTCATCAATTACTTCTTTTAATCCACTGTGAATATTTTTAGCTGTGGTGCTCCACAGGGAAAGGATGAACAGCTAATACTTTAGAAATGAGCTCCTATTCTCCATCAATTGTATGATAAGTGACTCTCATGTAGTGTCAGAGGAGCTGGATGTCCACAAATCTGTGGTTCAACTGCCAGTAACATTTTTTTTTAATTATGCCAGCTGAATCCATATAAATGGAAAATTTTTTGCTATAAAAATGAGTCATTTTTATTCTTGATGGATCTTATAATTTGATTTTACTTATGACATAAGCTTTCTGAAGGCAAAGCCTTTAGAAAAATTTAGAGGGCATAAATCCAAATATCTGTCATATTTTCATCAAGGCCTTTGGCCCTTGCAGTTGTATTAGGCTGATTATAACCAAAACTGGAGGCACAATGGTAATATTTGCACAACATAACATTCGCATGTACAGGGTGTCCAGCCTTCCCTCATTTTTAAAAACAAAAATACATGAGAAATCATTCTCTCCTCAAAATGTTATCACTATAAATTTAACCTTTTCTTTAAAACCAGGTAATAAAAATGATGTACTCAGTATATTTAGGCAAATTAATAATAAACTCACCAGGAAGCTTGGTTTGTTGCACGTTACATCTACTGCCTTCTACCGAGATTCCCAAAGCTTCCAATTTGTAGCTGTTAAGCTATGACAATTTTTAATGTGTTTTTTTAATATGCAAATGATGATGTTCCACCACATCATTTTGTGGATGATCTGCATATATTGTAAATCGACATGTCATCCTACCCCAGATCATCTTCAAGATAATTATAGACAAAACTTTCTTTTGAAGACATCGGAATAAGCCTGAAAAGACAACCAATCATGAATAGAAAATTTGAATAATGTGTTTTTCTCCTTGATTATTCATACCCCTTCCCTCCTATACACAATGCACCTCCTCAACTTTTATTATATTCTAGAATGGTATCCAGCACCAATATTGTGCTGCACTATTAAAATTCATTGCTTGTTTTGCTAAAAATACAGGACAATGACTTTTTTTTTGTGCGGGTCTTTCTTTAGGATCTAAAGAAAGATAGGTTTGATTTGGTTGAGCTGGTTAGAATTATCTTTTTGCTAAGCCTCAGAGATGGTGCAACAGTTCCCCCCCCCCAAACATGGCAACAATAATCTTCAATTACTTCTTTCAAGAGGCGTCACAATGGCTCCTTGAAGACTCCCAGAGGAAAATCCAGATCCTCAGGAAGGAAGGATACTTGAAGGATCCTTGGATAGGTCTTCCTTCAGCTTGACATCTGCAAGCAACGTGCACCTGAGCTTAAAGCCCTTTGCTACTTACCATAACTGAAACCAATATAAAATACTAGATAAATAAACAATGTATATTAACGAATGCAGACAAACCACTATAGAAATATGCAAATTTAAGATGTACGCTGGGTAAAGGTTTTATGTGGATGCTGGCATAAAATACCAAGAAAATATAATAAAAAAACAAGAATGATTTCATCAACATTTTTCTTTTTTTCTCATTTGCTATGCAAATTGTCTGGGCCTGGGCAATTTGCATGTCCACTTCCCAATCCTGGCTTTGCCAGCAACAGAATGCCCTACATTTTGTGAGCTACATAAGCAGCCATTCTAAATGTTGAATAGATTCATGCACTGACTTAATGGGGGAAAATATGTTCATTCACTGTGAGTAAACATTAAATACAAGTTAGTAGTATGTTTTGTTTATAAAATGTCTTGACTAGACCCCAGTACCTCAGTAGAACTCATGTTTAATTTTTAAACTGACTGGGGTATGTGAAGCACTAGCTATGATTGTGAAGCATAAGGTAAATTTAAGTTTTCAACAATTGATTCCTAAATTAAGTTATGAAATGTTCATGTTTGCTCATAAGGCAGAGAAAGTATATCTGAAATATCATTAAGCAACATAATTATTCTATTCTGAATTTGTGGTGATGGATATTGAGCATTCTCAGCTACTTTAGATTCCAAGTTATGCTTCAATACTGATAGAAAAGACATTTTATGTAAACTTTTCTATTTGAATCTGTAACGTACCTGCTAAAGCAGTACTGTAAATATATAGCATACTGTATGTGATAAAAATTTATTACATATTATTCATTTTCGTATTTTTATCGTCTCAAGGGTGTCTGGGATTCACACCCAAACATTCCTACAATATTACGTGAAGTACTTTATTTTGATCCGTTCACACCCCGGTAGCCCAATTAAGATGCCCCAATTAATTTGCACAAACGGCAGCTGTTCCCCTAGAACCTACACTAAACTACACATTCCACAGCTACCATAATCCCCCGTAAAAATCGTAAACAACACCTGCACACAGTGAAATACATAGAAGCCCCGCCAGACAGTAGTCTCAAGTGTAATGGTAGCGGCGGCCCCACAAAACATGTGTATACAGAGAAACCGATACAGGAAGCATGCACAGAAGCACAGAGGTGTGGCTAAGCCACCATAGAAAGCAAGCGAAGCACGAAAAGCATACAGTACCAGAAAAGCATTCGAAAGGCGTAACTAAGAAAGCATAAAAAGCATAGCAGGAAGCGACGATTGGCGGAAGAAGATGGACAGAAGCTCGACCTCCCGCGACGCCCAGGGAGTGGCCAAAACGTCGTATAAAAGAAGAAGCAAAGCGTGATTTAGTTAGTTATTATTTTGTGAATTTTGATGCGCGGCCATTCGTATTTTATTTGCAAGCAACCATCTTCGAAAGCAATTAAACCGTGTCGTATATTTTATTTGCAAGCAACGGGGCCGTTCCTTTTTGTTATTCGACGTTCAAGCGACCGTCGATCATTCGTGTATTATCGCCCGTATTGTACCGCCCGCGCCCCTTGTTCCCGCCGTATCGACCGTTGGTTAGAAGTAAAGTACCTCACACAAATCTGGTCGTTACATATTTTGGTGACCGTACCGTACCGTTAACCACTGGAACTCCCTGCTCCCAATTAGGTGTACTCTTATCCGGGCATTTAGAAGCATTAGATAATACAGTAGTAATCATTTCCTACAGTAAGACAGTATTCGTAGAAAGCAAACTGGAAATCCCCTCCAATGAAATATTAAGCGATACATTTAAACGAATACAGCGTGAAGCAAAAATTGAAGCATTTAAGCAGAAATCCCATCGTAAACCAAGAATGACCCACCAAACGCAAGATCATTAAGGAGAAATTGTTAGAGAACAGATAAATGATTTATTTTCAGAACATTTTCGTACCCTACGCACACAATTGAATCAGAATACAGTAGACCCTACCCTAATAGACGATCTAAGAACAGCAAACATTCGTAATAACATGGCAAATAATTTCTACGCGAAACCTACAGTATTCACGGGCGGCGTGACCCAACATTTTGGTGAATGGAACAAACGTTTAGAACAATTCATGGCACTCCAAGGCATGAAAGATACAGACCTACAGTTAAAGTTGGCATGTTTAGAAATTCATTTAGGAGGAGCTGCGTTAGCGAAATTCAAAAGCTTAGCCAATTCCGAAAACCCTCCCCACACATACGAGCAGTACAAAGTCGCATTACAGGCATTTTTTCCAAACAATAGTGATAATGAGCTACATCAACAATTCTTACACGAAAGAAAACAAAAGCATTCAGAAACAGTAACTGAATTCTTATTTGATCTAGAACATCTCGCAACCCTCGCCTACCCTAACTTTAACACAGACGCACGAGAAATGATCATAAAACCCCTCTTTGCAAAACGAAATCAGGGAAGCAATTAAGTATAGAAGGTTCGCAACTCTAAAAGAAATGTCAGACGAAGCAGCTTACATTGAACAGCAAATCCTTAGAAATGAGTTAAAATCTAACGCCCTTCCATTTATACCCCCAAAACCCGAACCCATCTTTTCCCTAACCAAAAATACAGACCAACAGGATCTTTTGCATCAGTTAGAACAACAAGTAAAAGATTTACAGTTGCAGATCAAACAAAAACCTCAACCCCCACAACAGAGTAGCTACAACAACTTCAGTAACAATACTTTCAGCAGGAATAATGCTTACAGGAACAATACCATCCCTAGGCAACCCACATGCTTCCAGTGTGGACAAATTGGACACGTAGCTTGAAATTGTAAATCAGTAGGCACCCGAAAATCATAAGAAATTTGTTTTCGTAATAATCACAGTACAGGTGATTGTAAAAGTCGATGCATCCACTGTTCCCAAACAGGACATAGATCTGACAACTGCCTTTCCAAATCCTACTCAAATTTTCAATGTTTTATATGCAAGCAGAGAGGTCATACATGCAGGTACTGTCCGAATCAACAGAGTCGTAATATTCAAAATTGCATTGAGTACAGGCTACCCCAACCCCTCATGGACATTGATGACCCCGCATTTTACTCAAAATTACCCGCCATAACTAACGGCCCTCAGACTACTTTAGGAACCATTATGCCCACCACCCACCGCCGTAGTGACGAATACGTCCTCGACCTGGACGTACCCGATTGGTGCGCCATGTCACCACCCCCCATGCCTGGAGCTGCAAAAATCGAAAAATCGCCGCCCACCATCCCCATAGGCTACAAGATCCCCAGAAAGCAAGACACCACGCCGCCCACCACCCCCGAAACCCCATCGAAAGCAGGCCGCAACTTGTTATCGCTTCTCCATGGCCTGACCCCCGAACCATACCAATTCCGCCCCCGCCAAACACTATTACCAACCCCCACAAGTAAGCAAGTCCAAACCCCATCCCATGACTCAAATTCCAAACTTTTACAGAATGTTCAGATTGCAAACCGGCCACCCCCCCCCCCCAGCTCAAAATCCCAAAACGACAACACTCGCAACGCCCAATTGAGCAGAGCAAAAAAACACAGTGCCCCGCGGCCTCCACTAAAACATTCTATTGGCCGATGTTTTGTATTTTTCTTTGTATAATAATCCCCACATCATGTAGTGCCCAATTTCAGATGTGTGGAACTTCATTGAGCGGTCACTCAGTCAGCATACCAAAACTTGTATCATGCATGCCCCCTTCCACAGTAGAGTAACCCGTACAGACATTCTGAAAAATCTATATTCCCTCCACTAAGCCCCACATTACAGATGCATACAAATGCAGTGTTCGCAAACGCAAAATTTGTACTAATACAGGATTTTTTGGATCAAAAGGTATTGTCTTCGACCAAACCGAAATGCAAAATCTAACCCCACATGTTTGTAAGGCAATCGTTATAGACAACACAACGGTCAAAAATTGTATGAAACCCAACCAGGATTTTGGTCAACAAATAACTCCGTAAGCGTAGAATACACATGGTTTTGTACAGACCACTGTACCTCGGTCACTAACGTCATCATAGAAATAGGAAAAATAGCATCTTGGAATGGAAAATCTATGACAGGTACATTAGGTGACCTGGGGTCATGCAAACCGACATCAGGTCATTGTGTCACAGCTGACGGATCCATTATCTGGAATGAAACAGCATTTGAAAACTTATGCCCCTTCGAATACAGAAACACACATCCCATAAAACTCACACAAACCCACATGATAATAGAAGAGCTACAAGGTGCATTCTCAGTCAAAAACACACTCTTTTCCAACCCCAATTGCCCAGAAATCCAAGACAGCATCCTAAACGAACAAGGCATTATCGTACAATTAGACAAAAGCACCCCACATCATAACGCATTTCTAACCCCAAAAACACACGAAACTCATACTACACTATACGATTTTGATGATTTTGAACCCATTAATGCGAAACTGAATTATCTAGCAGACAAAATCCAGGAATTCGAAATTCAAAATTTCAAAAATGTATGGAGTGAATTATGCAGACAGGCACAACGTCACCTTGATCTCGTATGGCAAATTTTGCGCCTTGATGCAACCCTTGGAGCATGTGCATTCCTACAGCGAACTGACATCATAGCAGAATTCACAGGAGAAGCCCTCACCGTCTGGCCCTGTAAACAAGTAAACGCATCTAAAGTCTTCTACAACCATAAAATTAACGAAACATGCTACAAACTTCTACCCATTCTCGTAGGAACTGAACTCATGTTTTCAAATCCAGGTGGCAACGATTTGACCCCTTTTTCACAAACCATTGACTGCCATCACATGCATGTAGCCCTTTACAAACAGAATAATACATGGGTCAGTGAAACAGGATCCCCGCATGTCACAAATTTACCTTTAGAAATCGTCTGGAACCAAAATTTCTCCCTTTTCCATTTTAATACACCTGCCATTTTTCATGATCAACTTGCAACTATTTCAACCAACTTACTCTTTTTGAAACAATACATTTACAAAACTCACACACTGGAAAACGTTGTCAAAAAACTCGTTAATTACACCGCCCAAATGTCTCTCAATTCAGATACAGTTTACAACATGATCTCAGGCACGGGCCAAGCACTCAGAAATATCCTCTCTGGCGCCGGTCAAGGCATAGAACATGTAATAACTGGTACCACATAAAAGTCTCATGGACGGATTAAACAATCCGCTCAAAGGACCCCTGCAAATCATTATCAATCTAGCGGTTTTTACTGTAGTTATTGCAGGTGTCTTTTATTCTTTTCTCATTCTTCGAAAATATTTCCCCTCTTCAAAGCATCATGCCATAAATGAACATGCGTATGAAATACCATCAAACAACAGACATTTACATGAGACCATACCCCCATCATTCGGCCATGCTCTCTTAGAATTAGCTAATCGTCGTGGGGCACAAACGCAGCAGAAATACGTCCTTGTCGATATTGATACCCCCCGAACTCCTGCAATCGAACTCATTAATCAAATTCATCAATCTGGATCAAACAAGCCACCCCAAAATGTCCCTGAGAAGCACACCCCTCATATCCCAATCACACTTAACGGCAGATTAATCACAAAAGGCATGATTGATACTGGTGCAGTCTACTCCCTCATTGATTCACGGATCGCTCAAATTTTACAGTTAGACATGAAACCCCCGCTAGTCCAAGCAAAAGCAGCAAATAATCTCCCGATCCACTTTGTAGGAACCACTTTCGTCACAGTGACAGCCCAAAGAATTCAGGAAACAATAATGGTCCATGTCCAAAAAGATTGCACAGCAGACATCCTCCTAGGCAAAAACTTTCTCATTCGATTTTCGGAATATACTATCAACAATCAGAAAGCTCAGGTCAAATTTGGCAATGTCATACTACCTTGTGACGGCCTAGAATACAACCCACTTTCGACCCGTGGTGGAACCTATCTAGATGAGAAATTAGAATTACCACCCCGTACAGTAACCGAATTTACTGTCCCCTCGCCCAAATCGTACTTACAGGTCAAACAGCTTGAATTCACCCCGAAACCCAAAGAGAATCCTAAAGTCCATTTCGCAGCTTGTATCTCTGAAAATCAAAACAGTTGCATACGCATATCGGTCCTAAACACACAAGAAACAGCTCAAATTCTTTAACCCGGAACATGCATTGGTACAGTCTCATGTTACATCCCAAAACAAAATGCTTCCACTCAAGTAACCCCCTCCACGCAAAACCAGCCCAACTGTTTTGATACATTCACATGGTTAAAAGAAAATGTTAATTTAACCTCCAGTGACCTCACAGAAACCGAAAAAATGCAACTCCTACGCGCCCTATCGAAGTATCCCACATTATATGCTAAATCCAAAATGGACGTAGGTAGAATCACCCTTGTTTCACATACAATTGACACCAATGGCTCCCAACCCATACGTAGACAACTTTATCGGACTTCCCCAAAAGAAAAGCAAATCATACAAGCAGAAGTTGAACAACTCGCAGCAGCAGGTGTCATAAGCCAGAGCAATTCTCCATGGTGTACCAACACAGTTTTAGTCCCCAGAAAAGATGGAGGCCATCGTTTGTGCATTGATTTTAGAGGCCTCAATAAAGTAACCAAAAAAGATACATATCCCTTGCCCCGCATAGACGAAATTCTCGACACCCTCCGTGGAAAGAAATATTTTAGGTCCCTTGACCAATCCAATGCATATTATTCCATTCCCATAGCACAAGCAGACAGAGAAAAAACGGCGTTTAATTGCTCAGCCGGCTAGTATCAATTCAATTACCTCCCTTTTGGACTCACCAATGCCCCAGCCACATTCCAAAGGTTAATGGATGTTATTCTTTCGGGACTCCAATGGAACACATGCCTTGTATATCTTGACGATGTTTTGGTATTCGCAGACTCCCATGCCCAAATGCTGGAACGTTTAGACACTATTCTTGCCAGATTCTCACAAGCAGGCCTTAAGCTAAACATACAAAAATGCAAATTCTGCCAGCCCCAAGTCCAATACTTAGGCCACGTCATTTCTCAGCAAGGCATTTCACCAGACCCCCATAAGGTACAGGCCATCTGTGACATACCCACACCCAAAAGTTCAAAAGAAGTTAAGTCATTCCTTGGCCTACCCTCGTATTATGGCAGATTCATCCCAAATTGCTCCCAAGTTTCTAGCCCACTCACATCGCTACTCAAAAAGAATTCCGAATTTTCCTGGGGCCCCGAACAGCAAAACGCATTCACCAAGCTAAAAGAATTACTAATTAATGCCCCAATCCTGCAACATCCCGATTTCACAAAACTGTTTATTCTGCAAACTGACGCCTCAAAACTTGGAATCGGCGCCATTCTCAGTCAGCTAGACAGTAAAGGTCAGGATCGCCCCATTGCTTTTGGGAGCCGCACATTGAAACCCGCAGAACGCAACTACGCAATAACTGAGTTGGAAACCCTTGCAGTAGTAGAGTTTGTCAAGTATTTCCGCCCCTACCTTTTCCAGCAACATGTCATTGTACACACTGACCACACAGCAGTTCAAGCAGTTTTACAGAAGGAAAACCCGTCCCCTCGCATTGCCCGCTGGGGATTAGCCCTCTCCGGTATTCAGCTAGACATTCGACCTAAGAAAGGCACTGCTAACCGCAACGCAGATGCTGTTTCTCGCTTCCCCTCACAGACAGCAAAGCAATCCTTTGATATTGAGCAATTAGAAACCGGCCCCCAAATATCCACTATCAATTCGGTTCTCGAAGCTGAAGCAACTGAACACGAAGAGCAACAGAAAAATTTTGCCGAACTCCAACGCACTGATCCCACTGTCAAAAGTATTTTAGCAAAAATCGCCCAAAAACACCCCCTTACTCAGATCAAATTCGCAGTGCATCAAAACATCCTCTTTCGTATAGTCGACAAACAAGCAAAACTATACATTCCCAAGTCACAAGTCCAGCATCTCATCGCCTCCCATCATGACAGCAAATTCACAGGCCATTTTGCTGCCAGGAAAACTTTAAACTTGCTCAGACAAAAATATTTTTGGCCCCAAATGAGCCGTGATATCAAACGTTACTGCAAAACTTGCCACCCATGCCAGACACAGAAAGCCCTCCGGCACAAAGTGCATGCAAATCTGGTACCAATTCAGCCGACTGGCCCATTTGATAGAGTCGGTGTTGATTGCATGGGGCCGTTACCCCTCACTGAGGACGGCAACCAATTCATTGCCGTTTTCATCGACTATTTCACAAAGTACGTAGAGGCATTCCCGACCCCTGACATCACTGCAGCCACTATTGCCAAGTTATTCATAACCAAAATTGTTTGCCGTCATGGGTCCCCAAAAATCAACCATTGTGACCCTGGCTCCGATTTTGTATCTGATCTCTTCTCATGGATCACCAGTTTATGCAATACTCAGAAAATTCATACCACCCCATACCATCCCATTGCCAATGGGGAAGTTGAGCATTGCAACCAGACCCTAGCCACACGTATAAGCATGCACATCAATTCAAATCACACTGATTGGGATACTTATCTACCCTATGCCGTTTTTTCGATTAACATTCATAAGAATGATAGCACTTCATATCCCCCATTTGAATTACTCCACGGTAGGCAAGCTAATCTGCCATCAGACGCAGCCTTAAATTTTTTCCCCACGTCCTACATGGTTGATTTAGATGATTACGCCCTTCGTGTAAAATCGCATTTTACAGAAGCACTCCCAACCATGCAGAAAAGTTTACAAAAAGCCCAAAACCACTATACCCGTCAGTATAACAAGCATGCTCAGAACATATATTACAAGGCAGGTGATCTTATTCTTTACAAAAATCATTCATGTAAACAAGGGCTGACTCCCAAATTCCTCCCTCACCAAAACGGGCCCTATACAGTTACAAATTTCATGTACCCCAACGTTACACTCAAACACCCCCATAAGAATATTACATTTACGGTACATGTCAATGAGACAACCCCTTTCTACCCTCGGAAAGCACCTATCGAAACTGCCCCCACCCCTCCTCAACCTCGAAAGCCTTGAATGAGGACGTTCTACTCCAGAAGGAGGGAAATGTAATGTACCTGCTAAAGCAGTACTGTAAATATGTAGCATACTGTATGTGATAGACATTTATTAGATATTCTTTCATTTTCACATTTTATCGTCTCAAGGGTGTCTGGGATTCACACCCAAACATTCCTATAAAATTACGTGAAGTACTTTATTTTGATCCATTCACACCCGGTAGCCCAATTAAGATGCCCCAATTAATTTGCACGAACGGTAGCTGGTCCCCTAGAACCTACACTAAACTACACATTCCACAGCTACTGTAACCCCCGTGAAAATCGTAAACAACACCTGCACACAGTAAAATACGTAAAAGCCCCGCCAGACAGTAGTCTCAAGTTTAATGGTAGCGACGGCCCCGCAAAACATGTGTATTCAAAGAAACAGATACAGGAAGCATGCACAGAAGCACAGAGGTGTGGCCAAGCCCACCGTAGAAAGCAAAGCAAAGCACGAAAAGCATACAGTACCAGGAAAGCATTAGAAAGGTGTGACTAAGTAAGCATAAAAAGCAAAGCCAGAAGCGACGATTGGCGGAAGAAGATGGACAGAAGCCCGACCTCCCGTGACGCCCAGGGAGTGGCCAAAAACGTCGTATAAAAAGAGAAGCAAAGTGTGATTTTATTATTATTGGTTAGAGTTTTTTGAATTATCGAATTCGTCGTTTTTAACTGCGCTCGTCCCCGTTTTTATATTTGCAAGCGGCCATTTTTACGAAAGCATTTAAACTGAGGCCCGTTCGTTATTGTAAACCGAGACCCCGTTTTCGTATTGTCATATCGACGTCTCAAGCAGCCATCGATCATTGTTAGCCGTATCGCCTGTATTGTACGCCCGCGCCCCTTTTGTTCGCCATGGCGACAGTTGGTTAAAGTAAAGTGCTTCACACAAAATCTGGTCGTTACACATTATTTAGAGACGATTTAAATGAAAGTTCAGAAAAAACTTTTTACTATTACACGAAACAAATTTCCACCGCTGTGGGATTGCAAAACTCGAAGTGCCCATCAAACTTCGGCCTACAACTCGATCTCTCAGGTCTGATATTAGGGAGGTAAAACTGAGCAGCTCGACTTCAACATTACCATTGGATATTTCGACAATGTTCAGTGCATAATACTTATAACTTATTTTTGGTATACTGTACGAAAAAATTGCCTGGGCATACTTTAGACACATGCACTAAGATACAGGCGTCAGCTGTGCTAAATTCAATAAAGCCACTTCGAGCGCACTAAGCTACAGTACACAGTTGCTTCCCTTTTTCTAGAAATTTGTAAGCATACTGACTCAACCTCCAACGATTTTTCGAGTGAAAATTTTTACACTAGTTTCTTTACAGTAGTTTTTTTTTACATCTGCATCTATATTTCCCACACGTTCGCTTTTATGAATTCATGGCTCCCGTCTCGTTTCTTCGTCCACAACATACGATTATAATGGACACTCAAACAGGAGACTACAAAATTGTCATTGGCGACAATAATAAGTATTTTTCAGGTGCAATTTTAATGTCTGCAATGACTGATGCCGTCAGCAAGCATTGAAGAACACACTCTTCTTCAAATTATAATTCATCTGATGATGAAAACCCTTCAAATAAACATTTGAAAGCCCTTGTTGGGGACAGTGTGAAGAAGCTTCTGGCTCAGAAGCACGAATCGTCCAGAAATTATGAGAAAAATTCGAAGAAACGGAAAAGCTCTGGGCTTTACACAGAAATCGGTGGAAATCACCTGGCGTGGCCAAAGAAATCATCAACAGTTCGAATTTAATGAACAGATGTTGACGATTTTCATTATTTGAAATCTTAGATTATCTGCGGTTAGTCATCCTCCAGTCACACGATAAGTGAATTCATAGAAAATGCAAATTAGTTCTACAGCCAGCTTATCGAAAACTTGTAAAATATTCTTGTCGATAACTAGTTTCTTGTTGTTTTTCATCTTTTTCGTCTCACCAAAAATAGGGCAAGCAGTCTGTTGTTCATATTTGCAGGTATAAATAATCAGCATTCAATTATGTAAGTATTGCCACAATTGTGCTATGTACATAATTAGTTCTCTGTATGTCTACCATATTTTATTTCTATATTTCTACCCAGGTACAGTAGGTAAATAAGGCCAAAAAAGAACAAAGAAACCACTAATCTCCATTAGTTTTCCATTTTTACCACTGTTCAACCCCTAGAGTGAACAACTTTGAGGAACCTGCCATAAGCAAGTAAAACAAATCAGTTTCTTCCAATTTTCCTCCACCCAATAAACAATTCTACCCAATCAAATTCATCTTTCTTAACCCCACCCCCTTTCGATGACCCTCACGAAAGAGGAGAGGACTGAGTGACCAGAACTCCACTTTTTAAGAAATTTTCGAGTCAATGATTTTCAGTCATTCCTCTGCTTAGTGTATTTGAGCAAATCTCGTTTTTCTCTATTTGTTTACTGGAGGACGAAGTCTTCGATCCAGTGTTATTCCATTTTATTTAGACGACATATTCCGCCCAGTGTCTTTTGCTATTGAACGTAATTTCCATTCCGACTTTTCTTTTGTGGATGACGTTTTTGGTCCAAAGTTTTTTTTGTGTGTTCCTGGATGACATTTTCCATCCAAGCCAGTTCAGTTAGGCCAAGTTCTCCGCCTGTGTTTGAATTTTTGTTTAGAGAACACTTATCTATCCATTGAATCCCACATCCCACCTTCCCGACTGGTGGTTTAAGTACTTTTCCTGAGAAATTGCCTTATCCATCCTACTGTACTCCGCCCATCTGCCTACTTGTTAAATTTAAATATACTGTTACATTTCAGACACATATTATACTTTTTTAAATAAAATATTATCATTCATATCGTAGTACAATGCAACACTCCCAAGAAAAGATCCAGCAACTGATCAAGGAGATGGACAAGTTCATATTAGACTATCAAAAGCTAATCCAAATTGTCAAATTTCTGACCATAGCAATGGTGGATGGAAAACGCCTTAGAGTATGGGATGATGCGTTGGTGGATGATGATGAAGATAAGCACAGTATTCGAACTGTCAAAAATATTGCCATGAAAGCAAAGAAGCCAAAACTGTATTCTGCATCAATTTTGAAAAATCGGTCTGGACAGTAACACAACATCTAAATTGGCTAGGCTTTCCAATAGATTTAAAAAACTTTATGTTGTTCTTGCCAGAAGAGAAGAAACTATGCATATTGAATGAACTTTGTAAGATGTCTGGAAAAAACAGCTTTAGCATCAGATTTCTTGCAGCATGTGCTGGCTCAATTATTTGGGTCCAGGCCATTGTTGGCAGACTTGCTCTTTTGTGAACTAAAAGCTTTTTTCAAAATATTATCTGAACTAATTTGGGAAGATCTGAATTTCCTTGGAATAATCATGTTTATATTTCACACTCTTGCATGTGTCAGGGGAAGTGACAAAGTGTAAAATATCTAATGTATGTACTGTAAATTTTCTTTCATAATTTTTTCCAAGAAACGGTCCGGTAAAAATTAATTTTTGTACAATAGGCGTTTTTACATTTTCTGCACCAAAAAGTTACATATATGCACAACACTTCACTTTTTCCCCCAGATTTTCACCATTGTTTTTAATATGAATGCATTTCTGTATTTCTCAGCAGGTGCTGTCAGATCAATAAAAAAACACGAATGGGTTTTCTGGAAATGGGTCACTCTTGCCCATTACATTGTGTGTGAAAGATGTATGCATCAAATAGGATATTATGCAACAGATGTCCATAAGGCACTGAATACTTGTACAGAATGGAACTGTAGTGACAAGACCTATGTCTCACATGATAGGTGGGTCTAACTTGGAAGTAAAATCCCTTCTCTTTTTGAAGGAAAAGAGCCAGTCTTAAATTTGTTGGCTACCCATAATTTTTGAGTTGGTTTTTCAGCTCTCGTTTATTCAGTGTTATGTTCATGTTACTGAGTTTCATTGCGGATAGTGAACTAATCCTGTTTTCATTTTTAGTGCATACTGCAGTACCCCTTTACTTTTCATTTTTCAGGGCTGCCTGCCCTTACATTATCCAATCCGCCAAATACGCATGCTACATCACCACCACCCATAATTGTTCCCCAAATTTTTTGCATACATAATTGATATTATAATTGATTACAAATGATAATTGATTTGCATACACAAAGTGCATGCAAATTTGGTACCAATTCAGCCGACTGGCCCATTTGATAGAGTCGGTGTTGATTGCATGGGACCGTTACCCCTCACTGAAGACGGCAACTGATTCATTGTCGTTTTCATCGATTATTTCACAAAGTATGTAGAGGCATTCCCGACCCCTGACATCACTGTGGCCACTATCACCAAATTATTCGTAACCAAAATTGTTTGCCGTCATGGGTCCCCAAAAATCATCCATTGTGATTGTGGCTCCGATTTTGTATCCGATCTCTTCTCACGGATCACTAGTCTATGCAATACTCAGAAAATTCATACCACCCCGTACCATCCCATTGCCAATGGGGAAGTTGAGCATTGCAATCAAACTTTAGCCACCCGTATCCGCATGTACATCAATTCAAATCACACTGATTGGGATACTTATCTGCCCTATGCCGTTTTTTCGATCAATATTCACAAAAATGATAGCACATCGTATCCGCCATTTGAATTACTCCACGGTAGGCAAGCTAATCTGCCGTCAGACGCAGCCTTAAATTTTTTCCCCACGTCCTACATGGTTGATCTAGACGATTACGCCCTTCCTGTAAAATTGCATTTTACAGAAGCACTCTCAACCGTGCAGAAAAGTTTACAAAAAGCTCAAGACCACTATACCCGTCAGTATAACAAGCATGCTCAGAACATACATTACAATACAGGTGATCTTATTCTTTACAAAAATCATTCCTGTAAACAAGGGCTGACTCCCAAATTCCTCCCTCCCCAAAATGGGCCCTATACAGTTACAAATTTCATGTACCCCAATGTTACACTCAAACATCCCCATAAGAATATTACATTTACAGTACATGTCAAGGAGACAACCCCTTTCTACCCTCGGAAAGCACCCATCGGAACCGCCCCCACCCCTCCTCAACCTTGAAATCCTTGAACGAGGACTTTCAACTCCGGAAGGAGGGAAATGTAACATACCTGCTAAAGCAGTACTGTAAATATATAGCATACTGTATGTGATAAACATTTATTAAATATTATTCATTTTCGTATTTTTATCGTCTCAAGGGTGTCTGGGATTCACACCCAAACATTCCTACAAAATTACGTGAAGTGCTTTATTTTGATCCGTTCACACCCCGGTAGCCCAATTAAGATGCCCCAATTAATTTGCACAAACGGCAGCTGTTCCCCTAGAACCTACACTAAACTACACATTCCACAGCTACCATAATCCCCCGTAAAAATCATAAACAACACCTGCACACAGTGAAATACATAGAAGCCCCGCCAGACAGTAGTCTCAAGTGTAATGGTAGCGGCGGCCCCACAAAACATGTGTATACAGAGAAACCGATACAGGAAGCATGCACAGAAGCACAGAGGTGTGGCTAAGCCCACCGTAGAAAGCAAAGCAAAGCACGAAAAGCATACAGTACCAGGAAAGCATTAGAAAGGCGTAACTAAGAAAGCATAAAAAGCATAGCAGGAAGCGATGATTGGCGGAAGAAGATGGACAGAAGCTCGACCTCCCGCGACGCCCAGGGAGTGGCCAAAACGTGGTATAAAAGAAGAAGCAAAGCGTGATTTAGTTAGTTATTGTTTTGTGAATTTTGATCCGCGGCCGTTCGTATTTTATTTGCAAGCAACCATCTTCGAAAGCAATTAAACTGTGTCGTATATTTTATTTGCAAGCAACCGCGCTGTCCCTTTTTGTTATTCGATGTTCAAGCGACCGTCGATCATTCGTGTATTATCGCCCGTATTGTACCATCGCGCCCCTTGTTCCCGCCGTATCGACCGTTGGTTAGAAGTAGAGTACCTCACACAAATCTGGTCGTTACAAATCACTCTTTTTGCATTTTTCCAGCCATATGCCTATGAAAGAGGTAGTCATGCTGATCAACAAACATATTTTAGAGAAAACTTTTAACTAACTAAAGGAACAACTTATCATGTAGAGAAATCAATTTTGAATGACTCAAGGTGCTGTAAGAAGATCTGATGTACACAGCTGCGACTTATGGGGGAGTGAACTGCCACATATTTCTCCATTAGAGTGTTTGTAATTGCATCTATGTATGCAATGATTACTTATACTTTACATAGGTTATTGATGAGACTGAGGTGGAACATAACAAAACGTGCATTAACTTATAGAGTAGGTTGAAAGAGTCCTTTTGTAAGATGACTGTACAATTTAGTTTAGATGTTTCTTCAATGAAATTCTAGTGTTCTTGTTGTGAAGTTCAATGAGAAATCAACATGAGCAATTTCTTCATTGCTTAGCACAGCCAGCATTGACTGCTATGTCTATAGCAATGACTGCATTCAAGTTTTCAAAGCATGCCACCAACTCAATTTGAAAATAATACTTTATAGTTGATGTCATCCGCAAAAAACCATGCAAAAAAACTTCAAATAAGCCCGAAATGCAACAACCAATGAGTCGAATCACTTTGAAAAATCTTTTCTGATTAAGAGTTATCCAAACTCTATGGCATTCAGACATCAAAAAATATGATGCGTGCTAGAAAATTATAAAGAACCACAGACAAAATTTGACTACGCAGAATGTTCAGTAAGAATTTGTTGTCTATTGGGTTATCAAATAGAGATGGAAAAATAATCATACTACAGAGAACATCGACTTAATCAAGGCTGTGACTTAATCATGCTAGTAGCTGTATAAGCACTCCACATGAATACCCTTTTAACATAATCAGTGGAAGTGCATAGACTAAAAATCCAACAAAAAATTTTCATGATGTAGGAAAGAATTGACTAACTTCCAAGATGAATTAAATATCTGTGATTATGTATATACTCAACTTTTGTAATCAGTTCCCCAAAGAAAAATATTATTTTCTTTTGAATTACAATGTGCATGCTAAATCTGTATTATGGAAAAAATTGGCTGAATCAATTCTGTGGCGGAAAAGATGCAGTCGCTAAATCAACAGGAAGTGCCTCAATTAAAAAGCATTTGTTCAGACTGAAATTTGTAAAAAGATGGTTCATGATGCACTACATGATCACATGTCTTCTTGACACCCTGCTAGACATGCAATAATATGAGGAAGTAAAAATTGCCAGGACTGTGTTTTGCCTGTATAATGTTGAATGATTATGAGGATTATGTAGCAGACATAGCACAACCCACTGGAGTCCTATGCAATTTCAAGAGTTCTATGCAATTTCAATGAAAAGGTAATTTCCAAAGAGACATCACAACAACTAATAGATTATGTAAAGTTTTATGCCATAATGATTTTCCCAGAGTGAAAACATTTCTTAACAATATCCCTCTGGTAAGATGGTCTGATGAGTCCCTTCTTGTATGTTTACATGGTATATAGATGCATGCAAAGGCAGCAGCATTTTTTCCCCATAAAAATTACTTTTATTGAGAAAGGGGCAGGGAGGTAAAAAGGGGCTGTTTACAGTAGTGAGAACTTTGAACAACAAAACAGCCCAATGAATAAAGGACAATCAGTGCAAGAAGAAAATAGATTGTGAGTGTTCCTTTGTTCTTATCTGGCAATGGCTGTACCTGAATTCTCCTTTCAGTATTATAGAGTTCCACCAATTTATGTTGTGACAAAATTGAATTACATACCCGATTCTGGTCCATGCAGCACTGAGGTTTACAAAATTCTTCCTTCAACTGCTATGGGAAATTTTTTTAACATGAAATAGTTGAGATTTATCATAAAGTTTTTAGCGATGTAACTCATGAATGTATTAATTTCGTCTGCTCTTCATTAATCAATATCAATTTAGTAATGACAGCAAGCAGCACTTTTTAGCTATCTATGTTCAGCTGAACTGGCTGTAGTTGTTGGTCTTGTTGTGGCATCAGCAGCAAAAGATCACAGAATCCCTTCAAGTCAAAAAACTTCAGACTGTGTGATATTGTGAGATTCTCAGAGAATCAAGTACTATATCCTCTTATCTATATAAATTGATTTTTGGCAAATATTAATACTTGGGAACTTACATTACAAGTGCTTCATGATTTGGGCATTGGCACTGACAGGTCATGATGTTGGGTCAAAAATTTTTGACCCCTGAAAAATCTTTTTTTTTTAATGCTAGAACAGATAATACAAACTGATCCAAGAAGGAACAAATCTGTACCACTTGGTTTGCATAGAGCACTCCTAGAAGGCATTAGGCTACACTGAATTCGATTCTCTACCATAACTAGATAAAATTGTGGGATTGCCTCACACTATAGTAATAGATACTATATAGTAGAATCATGGGCATTGTCATGCAAAATACACTTTTTCAATTGAATAAGAATCACTGTAAGTGATATAAATTTTCCTTTGAAATAGCAACTGAGCTAAACTATGAATATAACTGTATGTTGGGTTGTTCCGAGGCAGGTATTTTAGCCAGAACTATGTCTGCTGCTCTGTTGACAAGGCTGGGGGCCAAAATAGAACGTGTTTTGATCGTAAATTCTCACACTGCTACATAGGGTATTTAAAATTAAATTTTTTTTCAATGGAACTGAAGCATGCTTTTTTAAGCTACCATATTTACACTCAGATCACATTAGTAAAAGAAAGAAAGCAAAAAGTATTATATATGAAATTGTTCATTATTCTATAATTTTCTCAGTCTAGATAAAATGTGCATTATTGCTGTTCGCCCTAAGCTTTTACACTGGAAATGCTGGATGCACATTGTGCTATGTGTAATTTAATCAGTAACACCTAAGAATAATGGAAACTCATGCACATTTTGGGCCAGGCATCGAAAGCCCTAAACAGTTTTTAACCATTTTAGTTCCACATGTTTTCTCAAAATAGAACTGCTCCTGATGTAATGTCAGAGGGTCAATTCCTCTGACCTTTGGTCCTCTATTCTTTATATCTTTATTTTCTAAAGTTTCTTTGTTGTTAAAGAGGGTCCAATTTTTATTAAGTAAACAAACCGACAAAATGGTTTGTGTCACACATTTTTGGCCCCTAAAACAAACAAATGGGTAGCCCCAAAGTTTTGCATACAACAGGCAATGTTGATGTTAGGCATGCTGCCGTGCATTTTTTCATTATTGCAAGATTTATTATTTTTATGAAAACGTCTCGTTTTCGCTCTGGTCGTCCTGTTTTGTTGGCTGGACGTTTCTATTTTTGTGGTGACTAGGAAAGGAGCGTGGGCGATCCCGCTGATTACAATTTTTTGTATTATTGGTTTTTTACATCACGTGCGCATTACGTTTGAGAGCCGACATTGCCTGAGGATTTTACGACGTCCATTTTGATCAAGAGGTTCAGTGAGTGATTGTTCAGAGATAGTTAGATCTGTTTCACCTTTTGAGGAGTTTCAGCTTAGGCCACGTGTTGAGATATCCTGAAGTCCCTGTGGCTCTGTGCGCAGGGGCGAAGAAAAGGATCTGCGAGGCAGGAAGTATTTAGGCGGCGGTGTTCACCTGTTTGGCAATTTGCATATTTGTTTTCTATTGATCCTACTATTGTATTTCATTGCACCTTTCGTTTTGCTCACAATAAATACTTTCGTACATCCAGTCTCACATAGTGACAGTAGGAGCACAGTTAGTACCGGGTTAGCATCAGGGGCCGTACCAGATTGGATCTCCCAAGAACTGCAGCTAGGTAGCCCAGGGCATACGAGCACCCAATACAACAGTAATGATCAAAGAATATACATACTAAATCACTAAAATTTAGTGTGTGTTCAGAAATTTCACAAAAGTACACAAAATTATAAATTCTGGTTATATACATATAGGATAATTTTATGATCAGTTGACATGATGAATTAAAGTTTCATTGTGACAAGTGTCGGAAACTTTGCACTAGAGGAAGAAAATTTTCTCATGTTTGGGGGCACAAAGACATGTAGCATTACTTGGCCAATGATATATTGCAACAAATAAAGTTCCAATAATTGCAGTCAGTTTGCAGAGGAAAATTTAGAACAGAAGAATGGCATTTATGCTCAATGTCTAAAAACTTTAGGAAATTTTTCAGTCAGAATTTGGAACAATAATGATACTCGAGCACAAAGAAAAAATAAAGCTATTATTAAATTTATTTGCATTGATCAATAGGCCATCAACGTTTTTGATCATGAAGGAATATTGTTGTTTTTTCAAAAGTTGGAAAAGTTTGAGCCAAAATTCAAGTTTCCTGGTTGACAGTATTCTTCTGATAAATTTTAGCATCCCATATAGAATTCTGTAATTTCAAAAATAGAAATTGAATCAATGAAGGAGATCTGGTACTTGTAATACATTATGTTTAACAGCCATTCAAAGTTATTAGCCTCACTTATCACATTTTGTATGAAATTAGGTTAGAAAATAGTTTTTTCTGCTGCTAAATGTTTTTTGGACGAGCATACTACTTGAAAAGTTACATAAAAGGTTGAAAGTATTTTACAAAGGTGGTGCCAAACATTGAAGTCACCTGATCTTGTGTGATAGTGGCAGGAATGTCATTGTTCCTTTGTGTAACTTTGACATTCCTGGTTTTTTCTGGCTGGCTCATGTTTTTCAAACTGTTAGTCAATGATCATATCTCGAAGGGAGAAGATATTGTTATAGTTATTTAGATACCAGCAGTAGGAAAAACTATTTGACTATTTCCAAAATTATGTGCACACAAATGTTTGATCACATCCAGAAATTGCTGAATTTTCCAGATGATAAGTTGATCCAGGAAGAATTTTCCAGATGAAACTTTGAAGAAGAAACAAGAAAACTGAGTGATCGAAAAGCCTGTGTTTCTGAAATCCTATTCTGTATCATTATTTCAAAAGGAACACCTCTCTGGAGGACGAATATAGGCTTACCGCCAAAAAAAAATTGTCATTACAGTGTCTGGCCTGACTTCCTAATTTTGCAGGTAAATGTGACAGTATAAGTTTTCTGGGTAGAATCAAGTTTCTGTTAGCAGTCAACAACAAACTTCACTGTAACATATTGGTCCTGAAATGCAACAGCAACATGATCTAAACAAGGAGCCCATGATATGAGAAAAAGAAGGGGAAAAAGACAATGATGAGCCTTGTGATTCTTTAATTTTTGAATTCTATATGTGAATCAAATATCAGAAGCTATTAAACACGAAACACTATATCATCCAGAAAATGGTAAAAATCAAAGATATGGAAAGCAATCCTCATTTCCATGGCAGACTGTGGGCAAATATCTTAATCTTTTGGTTTTGGAACAATGTACCAACAGTATTTTTTGTACTTCTCCTCCCAGTAGAATCAGCAATATTTTGATTAAAATTTTGAATTAAACACTGTATACTGATGTGCAGCGAGCAACCGTCTTTTTAAGTGCAAATTGTTGATAGAGATCAAAATCACATGACTTGGGTATTTGTTTGATGGTATTTGTTTTACTTCTCTTGAACCCATTATAATGAGCAATATAGAGATTAATAAATTATGTTTATTACTGTGCAATAGTCAACAGATAAGCAACTCTCATTTCAAGGCAAATTGTGAGTAAAAAGCTTAATCCCATGGTTTGGAAACAATGTGACTGTATAATGTCTTACTACAAATCTTACAGTAAGCCAATGTTATTCCAAAATAATTAAATACTTCTATGCATCAGGGGCTGGTATTAGTATTGCAACTTGACCTGAAGCTTAAGATGCAACTCAAGTCTCAACAACATTATAATACATGAAAAAATTTAAGGTCCAGCTCAGCCTGTATTACTAAAAGATTGTCTAGCTTCTCCCTGTCTCAGACTCAAGTCCATTCGACTGTGAAGCTGGAGCTTAAGTTGGACCAGTATAACAAAGGTTGAGCTAGAGCTTAAGCTGCAACCTGATATGAAAAAGTTTAGGCTGTGGGTTCGTATTTTATGTTGTTATACGATAATGGCTGGCAGTTCAGTTTCATTGCTTGATGAAGAAGAACGTCAAGATAGAATTCGAAAAAATCTTACTTTCTTTTACCATCTGAATCCCTTGGATTTGCACTGACCTTTATGCCAGATATAGATTTGATCAAGAATCGATCATATATTTGACAAATTTGTTGTCCAACAATTTAAAGCACATGCATGATGCCTTTATTTGGTCAACTTGTGTGATTAATGCTCAATTTTCTGCTGGAAGGAATGATGGTTATTTATTGGATAGAAGCGGTTATCCTTGTGAATCCTGGCTTTTGACACCTCTTTGTGACCCAGAAACTGAACTAGAAAGACGAAATAATAAAGCACATTGGTAACATTTACACAATAGTCCCATTTCTTTCGGGTGCCCTCTTTTACTTGAACCCTTCTTTGATCTAAAGACTCGACCTCAGCATTAATTGCATATGCATTATGTGTGAATGTTGTGTAATTCCTCAGCTGCACCCATGTAAAAATTGAACAAAGTTTTGGAATGTGGAAACGCCATTTCCATCTCATGCATGGAGAAGTGTGAGTCAAGCCGTCCAGTGTATGCAAATTGGTGGTGGCCACAATTATTTTACATAATGTGGCCATTGGGAGTAATCATCTCCCATTAGATGCTATCGATGAAGAAGAAATGAAAGGCATCGAAGTGACTGATTATAATGCGAGCTTGGGTCCTGAAAATGGAAGAAATTTTAGACAACATATATTTTTCATAATTGGAACAAATGTGAATGACTATAATAAACGCATTAATTTTGACCTTGCTTTCACTTTTCAGCTTCCGATTTCAAAATGTACAGTCAGGTGCAAAAGTTTAGGCCACGGCTGCAAATTTCCCATATTTGGCAATTAATGAATTGAAATTGTATATGAAACATTGTAAACCAGCTATTTTCCATTTCTCTCCTTTATTCAAACGTTTCAGTTGCTTCTTTATGCATGTGGCACATTAATGGGTCATAGTCGCCAACTAAGCATTCAATGATTGTGTCGCTATTTATGATTGGAAAACTTTTGAAAAAAGAAATTTCACATCGATTATCAGTGTCCAGACAGGCAGTTCGTAATGCTTTGCAAAATTATAACTCTACACATTTACTGACTGCGAAGCAGTAGACCCTCAAAACTGATCAGCAGAGACGATAGATGCTTCGTTTGTTTACTTGAGCAAAATTGTCAAAAATCTCTGCCCACATTGCAAGATGAACTTTCTGTTGGTGGAGGAACTTTGGTTCATAGATCAACAATTGGGAGACAATTTCGTACTCAGATTGCTACCAAAAAACCATTCATTAGTGAAAAAATAGGAAAAAGCAGCTTGAATTGGCTAAAACCTACGAACACTGGAATTGATCTGAGCGGCAAAAGGAATTGTTTACTGATGAATCAAAGTTTGATTGTTCGAGTGAAAAATCTCGAGTTGTTGTTCGAGGACGAGCTGGTGGGGGATATTCACTAAAGTGCATGGTCAGGTCTGTCAAACATGGCAGCGGCTGAGGTGCTTTGGTTTGAGGATCTTTTGGGATTTGTGGTGTTGGTGAATTGGTATTCATTCCAAATGAACCTACTGATCCAACATTCACAGCATGTTCTTATGTTTCTTTGTTTGAAAACCATCTTGACTTGTCGATGGATGCTGCTCTACCGATATTGACTTGCAGAAACTGGATATTTCAGCAAGATAATGACCCTAAGAACAAGGCTGGGTATTCCATGAAATTCCTTACCGACAATAGTATTCATTTACTAGATTGGTCGCCTCAGTCCCCGGATTTGAATCCTACTGAAAACTTATGGCATAAAATGAAACCTGAAATCTGGAAAACCAATTTCCATGCTGAATCATCCGAGGATTTGCGAAAAAAACTACAAGGAATTTGGTCATCTATCACTGTGGAGTATTGTGAGAAATTAGTTTTGTCCATGCCAAATCTCCCATGATACAGGCCAAAGGAGGCCCGATAAACTATTGAATTTTGACCATTTAGTTTTTCTCTTTATTGTAATTATGAAATTAAATGAATAATTTATGCATCCATGTTCTGGGTGAAAACTCTCAGTTGAACTAAAAAATATCAAGAGGTGGCCTAAACTTTTGCACCTGACTGTAAATCTCCCAATCAATTTTTCCAGCCCTTTTAGCAAACTTTTCAATGCTAATGTTTTCTTTATCAAAGACAGCCTTTTTTTCTATGCTAAGCCGTTCCTCTTCGATTTCAGCAATGAGAAAATTCGATTCCAGCGATGAGAAAAAAACTAACAAAAAGGGGAGCAAATGTATTCATTTTTTTGTCATGCGGGAGAGAAATTTGATTAACAGTTTTGGTCTCCCTCTTCCATACTACAGTTTGGTTTTTTATAAAATATTTCTTAATTGTGAAAGAAGAAAAATAATCTATGTGCTAAAAATTCTGTGCACAAAGTTTTTAAAGTAAGATTTTGCATTCAAAAGATTGTTAAAGGTTGATTGAATAAGCTCACAAATTTTTAATATCACTTGATAGATGGCTTAGCATAAAACTGTAGAAATCAAAAATAGTACTCATTCTTTTTTTATAATTATAGTATTTCAAGAAAAGCTGACTATAGAAGTCACATGAAAAGATTTAAAAGTCCAACAATAACAACCTTTTCACCGAGAAACAATGAAGAAATCATTTGCGGACATTATAAAAAGCATGTAGGAGCTCGGGTATGCTCCTGCTATCTTACAGGTTACACATTTCCATTGCAATAAAACTGGGTTCAAAAATGACCATTTTTTATTGCAACTAGAAGCGATCCATTATTGCATCTGCTGAACCTGACGTTCAATGCTCGAGTTAAACTGAAAATTGAGTTTAAGTCAGCCTCCGTGGAGGATCGAAACTTTAATTCTGTTCATATTTTTCATTTTCCCCATCAGACTCATTGAGGTCGAAGTATGAAAATTTTCAACATTTTCATCATCTTTTGTCTACGAAGAGTGTGCAAATTTTCATTCTTCCCATTTTGTTGTCATTGCTTCAGGTTCATAGAAAGAGTGAAAATTTTCAGTCTTTTCATATTTTTTGTCGTTAAGGTAAGAGTGAAATTTGTAACGTACCTGCTAAAGCAGTACTGTAAATATGTAGCATACTGTATGTAATAGACATTTATTAGATATTATTTTATTTTCACATTTTATCGTCTCAAGGATGTCTGGGATTCACACCCAAACATTCCTACAAAATTACGTGAAGTACTTTATTTTGATCCGTTCACACCCCGGTAGCCCAATTAAGATGCCCTAATTAATTTGCACAAACGGCAGCTGTTCCCCTAGAACCTACACTAAACTACACATTCCACAGCTACCGTAATCCCCCGTAAAAATCGTAAACAACACCTGCACACAGTAAAATACGTAGAAGCCCCGCCGTACAGTAGTCTCAAGTGTAACAGTAGCGGCGGCCCCACAAAACATGTGTATACAGAGAAACCGATACAGGAAGCATGCACAGAAGCACAGAGGTGTGGCCAAGCCCACCGTAGAAAGCAAGTGAAGCACAGAAAGCATACGATACCAGAAAAGCATTAGAGAGGCGTAACTAAGAAAGCATAAAAAGCGTAGCCGGAAACGACTATTGGCGGAAGAAGATGGACAGAAGCTCGACCTCCCGCGACGCCCAGGGAGTGGCCAAAATCGCCGTATAAAAGAAGAAGCAAAGCGTGATTTTGGTCATTTATTCGGATTCTGATTCTGATTCTTATTCTTGTGTTTTTCCGCGCTCGCCCCGTCTTTATACATTTGCAAGCGGCCGACTATTCGAAAGCATTTAAACCGAGGCCCCCGTCCGTATTCTAATTCAAAGCGCGTTTATTGTCGACGTTCAAGCGACCGTCGATCCCCGTTGTTGTATTGTAATCGTACGCCCGCGCCCCCGTCCCGTTATTTACCCCGCCGTATCGACCGATTGGTCCAAGTAAAGTACCTCACAGAAATCTGGTCGTTACATATTTTGGTGACCGTACTGTTACGTTAACCAGTGGAACTCCCTGCCCCCAGTTAGGTGTACTCTTATCCGGGCATTTAGAAGCATTAGTAATACAGTAGTAATCATTTCCTACAGTAAGACGGTATTCGTATTAAGCAAACTGGAAACCCCCTCCAACGAAGCATTAAGCGATACATTTAAACGAATACAGCGTGAAGCAAAAATTGAAGCATTTAAGCAGAAATCCCATCGTAAACCAAGAATGACCCACCAAACGCAAGATCATTTAGGAGAAATCGTTAGAGAACAGATAAACGATTTATTTTCAGAACATTTTCGTACCCTACGCACACAATTGAATCAGAATACAGTAAACCCTACCCTAATAGACGATCTAAGAACAGCAAACATTCGTAATAACATGGCAAACAATTTCTACGCGAAACCTACAGTATTCACGGGCGGCGTGACCCAACATTTTGGTGAATGGAACAAAAGATTAGAACAATTCATGGCACTCCAAGGCATGAAAGATACAGACATACAGTTAAAGTTGGCATGCTTAGAAATTCATTTAGGAGGAGCCGCGTTAGCAAAATTCAAAAGTTTAGCAAATTCCGAAAACCCTCCCCACACATACGAGCAGTATAAAGTCGCATTACAGGCATTTTTCCCAAACAATAGAGATAATGAGCTACATCAACAATTCTTACGCGAAAGAAAACAAAAGCGGTCAGAAACAGTAACGGAATTCTTATTTGATCTAGAACATCTCGCAACCCTTGCCTACCCTAATTTTAACACAGACGCACGAGAAATGATCATAAAACCCCTCTTTGTAGAAGGCATGCAAAACGAAATCAGGGAAGCAATTAAGTATAGAAGATTCACAACTCTAAAAGAAATGTCAGACGAAGCAGCTTACATTGAACAGCAAATTCTTAGAAATGAGTTAAAGTCTAACGCCCTTCCCTTCATACCCCCAAAACCCGAACCCATCTTTTCCCTCACCAAAAACACTGACCAACAGGATCTTTTGCATCAGTTAGAACAACAAGTAAAAGATTTACAGTTGCAGATCAAACAAAAACCTCAACCCCCACAACAGAGTAGCTACAACAATTTCAGTAACAATACTTTCAGCAGGAATAATGCTTACAGGAACAATACCACCCCCAGGCAACCCACATGCTTCCAGTGTGGACAAATCGGACACGTAGCTCGTAATTGTAAATCAGTAGGCACCCGAAAATCATGTGAAATCTGTTTCCGTAATAATCACAGTACACGTGATTGTAAAAGCCCATGCATCCACTGCTCCCAAACAGGACATAGATCAGATAACTGCCCTTCAAAACCCTACTCCAATTTTCAATGTTTTATATGCAAGCAGAGAGGTCATACAAGCAGGTATTGCCCAAATCAGCAAAGTCGTAATATTCAAAATTGCATTGAGTATAGGCAACCCCAACCCCTCATGGACATTGACGACCCCGCATTTTACTCAAAATTACCCGCCATAACTAACGGCCCTCAGACTACTTTAGGAACTATCATGCCCAACACCCACCGCCGTAGTGACGAATACGTCCTTGATCTGGACGTACCCGATTGGTGCGCCATGTCACCACCCCCCACGCCTGAAGCCGCAAAAATCGAAAAATCGCCGCCCACCATCCCCGTAGGCTACAAAATCCCCCGAAAGCAAGACACAACGCCGCCCACCACCCCCGAAACCCCGTCGAAAACAGGCCGCAACTTATTGTCCCTCTTACACGGCCTGACCCCTGAACCCTACCAATTTCGCCCCCGCCAAACATTGCTACCGACCCCCGCAAGTAAGCAAGTCCAAACCCCACCCCATAACTCAACTTCTAAAGTTTTACAGACCGTTCAGATTTCAAACCGGCCACCCCCCCAGCCCAAAATCGCAAAACGACAACACCAAAAACCGCCACGCCAAATCGAACACAACGAAAAAACACAGTACCCCGCCGCCTCCAATAAAACACTACATTGGCCATTGTATTGTATATTTTTATGTATAATAATCCCCACATCGTGTAGTGCCCAATTTCAGATGTGTGGAACTTCATTGAGCGGTCACTCAATCAGCATACCAAAACTTGTATCATGCATGCCCCCTTCCACAGTAGACAAACCCGTACAAACATTCGGAAAAATCTATATCCCCTCCACTAAGCCCCACATTACAGACGCATACAAATGCAGTATTCGCAAACGCAAAATTTGTACTCATACAGGATTTTTTGGATCAAAAGGTATTGTCTTCGACCAAACCGAAATGCAAAATCTAACCCCAAATGTTTGTAAGGCAATCGTTATAGACAAAGAACACAACGGTCAAAAATTATACGAAACCCAACCAGGATTTTGGTCAACAAATAACTCCCTAAGCGTAGATAACACATGGTGTTGTACAGACCATTGTACCTCGGTCACTAACGTCATCATAGAAATAGGACAAATAGCATCTTGGAATGGCAAATCTATGACAGGTACATTAGGCGACCTAGGGTCATGCAAACCGACATCAGGTCATTGTGTCACAGCCGACGGATCTATTATCTGGAATGAAACAGCATTTGAAAACTTATGCCCCTTCGAATACAAAAATACACATCCCATAAAACTCACGCCAACCCACATGATAATAGAAGAGCTACAAGGTGCATTCTCGGTTAAAAACACACTCTTTTCAAACCCCAATTGCCCAGAAATCCAAGACAGCATTCTAACCGAACAAGGCATTATTGTACAATTAGACAAAAGCACCCCACATCGTAACGCATTTTTAACCCCAAAAACCAATGAAACTCATACTACACTATACGATTTTGATGATTTTGAACCCATCAATGCAAAACTAAACTATCTAGCAGACAAAATACAGGAATTCGAAATTCAAAATTTCAAAAACGTATGGAATGAATTATGCAGACAGGCACAGCGTCACCTTGATCTCGTATGGCAAATTTTACGCCTTGATGCAACCCTTGGAGCGCGTGCATTCCTACAGAGAACGGACATAATAGCAGAATTCACAGGAGAAGCCCTCACAGTCTGGCCCTGTAAACAAGTAAATGCATCTAAAATCTTTTACAACCACAAAATCAACCAAACATGCTACAAACTTTTGCCCATCCTCGTAGGAACCGAACTCATGTTTTCAAATCCAGGAGGCAATGATTTGACCCCTTTTTCACAAACAGTTGACTGCCATCACATGCATGTAGCCCTTTACAAACAGAATAATACATGGGTCAGTGAAACAGGATCCCCGCATGTCACAAATTTACCTTTAGAAATCATTTGTAACCAAAATTTTTCCCTTTTCCATTTTAATACACCCGCAATTTTCCATGATCAACTTGCAACAATTTCAACCAACTTACTCTTTTTGAAACAATACATTTACAAAACTCACACACTCGAAAACATTGTCAAAAAACTCGTCAATTACACCGCCCAAATGTCTCTCAATTCCAATACAGTTTACAACATGATCTCAGGCACTGGCCAAGCACTCGGAAATACACTCTCTGGCGCCGGTCAAGGCATAGAACATGTAATTAGCGGTACCACCCAAAGTCTCACGGACGGATTAAACAATTTACTCAAAGGACCCCTGCAAATCATTATCAATCTCGCCGTTATTACTGTAGTTATTGCAGGCGTCTTTTATTCGTTTCTCGTTCTTCGAAAATACTTCCCCTCCCCAAAGCATCATGCCACAAACGAACATGCTTACGAAATACCATCAAACAACAGACATTTACATGAGACCATTCCCCCATCATTCGGCCATGCTCTCTTAGAATTAGCTAATCGTCGTGGGGCACAAACACAGCAGAAATACGTCCTTGTCGATATTGATACCCCCCGAACTCCTGCAATCGAACTCATTAATCAAATTCAGCAATCTGCATCAAATAAGCCACCCCAAAACGTACCTGAGAAACATACCCCTCATATTCCAATCACACTTAACGGCAAATTAATGACAAAAGGCATGATTGACACTGGTGCAGTTTACTCCCTCATTGATTCCCGAGTCGCACAACTTTTACAATTAGACATGAAACCCCCGCTAGTCCAAGCAAAAGCAGCAAATAATCTCCCGATTCACTTTGTAGGGACCACTTTTGTCACAGTGACAGCCCAAACAATCCAGGAAACAATCATGGTCCATGTCCAACAAGATTGCACAGCAGACATCCTTCTAGGCAAAAACTTTCTCAGTCGATTTTCGGAATACACTATCAACAATCAAAAATCACAGGTCAAATTTGGCAATGTTATACTACCTTGTGATGGCCTAGAATATAGCCCTCTTTCAACTCGTGGTGGAACTTATTTGGATGAGAAATTAGAATTACCACCCCGTACAGTAACCGAATTTACTGTCCCCTTGCCCAAATCGTACTTACAGGTCAAACAGCTTGAATTCACCCCAAAACCCAAACAGAATCCCAAAGTCCATTTCGCAGCTTGTATATCTGAGAATCAAAACAGTCGCATACGCATATCGGTCCTAAACACACAAGAAACAGCTCAAATTCTTTACCCTGGAACATGCATTGGCACAGTCTCCTGTTACATCCCCAAACAAAATACTCCCGCTAACGTAACCCCTTCCACACAAAACCAGCCCAACCGTTTTGATACATTCACATGGTTAAAAGAAAATGTTAATTTAACCTCCAGTGACCTCACAGAAGCAGAAAAAACGCAACTCCTACGCGCCCTATCGAAGTACCCTACATTATATGCTAAATCCAAAATGGACGTAGGCAGAACCACCCTCGTTTCACATACAATTGACACCAATGGCTCCCAACCCGTACGTAGACAACTTTATCGGACTTCCCCAAAAGAAAAGCAAATCATACAAGCAGAAGTTGAGCAACTCGCAGCAGCAGGTGTCATAAGCCAAAGCAATTCCCCATGGTGTACCAACACAGTTTTAGTCCCCAAAAAAGATGGAGGCCATCGTTTATGCATTGATTTTCGAGGCCTCAACAAAGTCACAAAAAAAGATACCTACCCCTTGCCCCGGATAGACGAAATTCTAGACACCCTCCGTGGAATGAAATATTTTACGTCCCTTGACCAATCCAATGCATACTATTCCATTCCCATAGCACAAGCAGACAGAGAAAAAACGGCCTTTAATTGCTCAGCCGGCCAGTTTCAGTTCAATTACCTCCCCTTTGGACTCACCAATGCCCCAGCCACATTCCAAAGGTTAATGGATGTTATTCTTTCGGGTCTACAATGGAACACATGCCTTGTATATCTTGACGATGTTTTGGTATTCGCAGACTCCCATGCTCAAATGCTGGAACGTTTAGACACTATTCTTGCCCGATTCTCACAAGCAGGCCTTAAGCTAAACATACAAAAATGCAAATTCTGCCAGCCCCAAGTCCAATACTTAGGCCACGTCATTTCCCAGCAAGGCATTTCACCAGATCCCCACAAGGTACAGGCCATTTATGACATACCCACACCCAAAAGCTCAAAAGAAGTTAAATCATTCCTTGGCCTACCCTCATATTATCGCAGATTCATCCCAAATTGCTCTCAAGTTTCTAGCCCACTCACATCGCTACTCAAAAAGAACTCAGAATTTTCCTGGGGCCCTGAACAGCAAAATGCATTCACTAAGCTAAAAGAATTACTCATTCATGCCCCAATACTGCAGCACCCCGATTTCACAAAACCGTTTATTCTGCAAACCGACGCCTCAAAACTCGGAATCGGCGCCATTCTCAGCCAGCTGGATAGTAAAGGTCAGGATCACCCCATTGCTTTTGGGAGCCGCACATTGAAACCCGCAGAACGCAACTACCCGATCACTGAGCTGGAAACCCTTGCAGTAGTTGAATTTGTCAAGTATTTCCGCCCCTACCTTTTCCAGCAACATGTTATTGTACACACCGACCACACAGCAGTTCAGGCAGTCTTACAAAAGGAAAACCCGTCCCCTCGCATTGCCCGTTGGGGATTAGCCCTCTCCGGTATTCAGCTCGACATTCGCCCCAAGAAAGGCACTGCTAACCGCAACGCAGATGCAGTTTCTCGATTCCCCTCACAGACAGCGAAGCAATCCTTTGATATTGAACAATTAGAAACCCGCCCCGAAATATCAACTATCAATTCGGTTTTGGAAGCTGAAGCAACTGAACAAGAAGAACAACAGAAAAATTTTGCTGAACTCCAACGCACTGACCCAACTGTCAAGAGTATTTTAGCAAAAATCGCCCAAAAACACCCCCTTACCCTTATCAAATTCGCAGTGCATCAAAACATTCTCTTCCGTATAGTCGACAAACAGGCAAAACTATACATTCCCAAGTCGCAAGTCCAGCATCTCATCGCCTCACATCATGACAGCAAATTCACAGGTCATTTTGCGGCCAGGAAAACTTTACACTTGCTCAGACAGAAATATTTTTGGCCCCAAATGAGCCGTGATATCAAACGTTACTGCCAAACTTGCCACCCATGCCAGACACAGAAAGCTCTTAGACACAAAGTACATGCAAATTTGGTACCAATTCAGCCGACTGGCCCATTTGATCGAGTTGGTGTTTATTGCATGGGACCGTTACCCCTCACTGAAGACGGCAACCGATTCATTGTCGTTTTCATCGATTATTTCACAAAGTATGTAGAGGCATTCCCGACCCCTGACATCACTGCAGCCACTATTGCCAAGCTATTCGTAACCAAAATTGTTTGTCGTCATGGGTCCCCAAAAATCATCCATTGTGATCGTGGCACCGATTTCATATCCGATCTTTTCTCACGGATCACCAGTTTATGCAATACTCAGAAAGTTCATACTACCCCATACCATCCCATTGCCAATGGAGAAGTTGAGCGTTGCAACCAAACTCTAGCCACCCGTATCCGCATGTATATCAATTCAAATCACACTGATTGGGATACTTATCTACCCTATGCCGTTTTTTCGATCAACATTCATAAAAATGATAGCACTTCGTATCCCCCATTTGAATTACTTCACGGTAGGCAAGCTAATCTGCCATCAGATGCAGCCTTAAACTTCTTCCCCACGTCCTACATGGTTGATTTAGATGATTACGCCCTTCGTGTAAAATCGCATTTCACAGAAGCACTCTCAACCGTGCAGAAAAGTTTACAGAAAGTTCAAGCCCACTACACCCGTCAGTATAACAAGCATGCTCAGAACATACATTACAAGACAGGTGATCTTATTCTTTATAAAAATCATTCGTGTAAACAAGGGTTGACTCCCAAATTCCTCCCTCGCCAAAACGGTCCCTATACAGTTACAAACTTCATGTACCCCAACGTTACACTCAAACACCCCCATAAGAATATTACATTCACAGTGCATGTAAACGAGACAACCCCTTTCTACCCTCGGAAAGCAACTATCGAATCTACCCCCACCCTTCCTCAACCTCGAAAGCCTTGAACGAGGACGTTCAACTCCAGAAGGAGGGAAATGTAACGTACCTGCTAAAGCAGTACTGTAAATATGTATCATACTGTATGTAATAGACATTTATTAGATATTATTTTATTTTCACATTTTATCGTCTCAAGGATGTCTGGGATTCACACCCAAACATTCCTACAAAATTACGTGAAGTACTTTATTTTGATCTGTTCACACCCCGGTAGCCCAATTAAGATGCCCTGATTAATTTGCACAAACGGCAGCTGTTCCCCTAGAACCTACACTAAACTACACATTCCACAGCTACCGTAATCCCCCGTAAAAATCGTAAACAACACCTGCACACAGTAAAATACGTAGAAGCCCCGCCGTACAGTAGTCTCAAGTGTAACAGTAGCGGCGGCCCCACAAAACATGTGTATACAGAGAAACCGATACAGGAAGCATGCACAGAAGCACAGAGGTGTGGCCAAGCCCACCGTAGAAAGCAAGTGAAGCACAGAAAGCATACGATACCAGAAAAGCATTAGAGAGGCGTAACTAAGAAAGCATAAAAAGCGTAGCCGGAAACGACGATTGGCGGAAGAAGATGGACAGAAGCTCGACCTCCCGCGACGCCCAGGGAGTGGCCAAAATCGCCGTATAAAAGAAGAAGCAAAGTGTGATTTTGGTCATTTATTCGGATTCTGATTCTGATTCTTATTCTTGTGTTTTTCCGCGCTCGCCCCGTCTTTATACATTTGCAAGCGGCCGACTATTCGAAAGCATTTAAACCGAGGCCCCCGTCCGTATTCTAATTCAAAGCGCGTTTATTGTCGATGTTCAAGCGACCGTCGATCCCCGTTGTTGTATTGTAATCGTACGCCCGCGCCCCCGTCCCGTTATTTACCCCGCCGTATCGACCGATTGGTCCAAGTAAAGTACCTCACAGAAATCTGGTCGTTACATATTTTTCTTCATTCTTTATGGCCTTCTTGTTGTAGCTTCAGATTCCTAGAACGCGTTAAAATTTTCATTCCTCTGATTGATAATAATTCGAAATAAATGTTCAAAAATGCAGCACAACAAAATCCCCTACGTGTAAAGTTGAAATCTGACTAATGTTTTCCGGACCTGGTGAATTTTCCTACTTATAAATCACTTTAATTTGACGAAAGTTATAAGGTGTTTTCTTTAGATAAGGAAATCACTGAATTTCACGCAGCATGTTTTAGTTTGTCAATCAAATCTACGTTTTTTTGGAGAAAATTCATTCAATACTTTTATTGAATGTTTTATTGTAGGCAAATATCTGACTTTGCAGCATCCAAAATAGTTTCTGACAAGCTGTTGTTGTTTTTATAGGTAAATGATCGAAAATTCATCAAAATCGCATGCTGTTGAATTAAAGTTTAGAAAAAAGGGTAAAAATTCCGAATTTGGAACGTGAATCCTAACTGGAGTGGAAAAAATAGCATTACATCATGAAACAGGAAAATTAAGAGCATGTAGACTTTTCCTAAATTGAGTCTATAAAGTCACTTCTACCTACCATAGACATAAAGTTGTGCTGTTTTTTCAGGCATAATCGTCAAATTATGCAGCTATTTAGCGATTCTGGATTCAAACGACTTTGTTACTGGGCCTATTCCATTTATGGGTAGGAGCGAAAACAGATTCTGCTTTGTCTGGTATAAGTTAGCCTGTATGAAGAAAGCACCCGAATATCCCCCCGGTATAAGGTTTAAATTAGCAACCACCGAACTTTCATGACGTTCAATTAAAAAAACGATTTTATATAAAATTTTGAACCATAACAATAATAGTACAAATTACAACAAAAAAATCAATCAAATTTGACCAATTTGGACAAATTCTCGAAAAAGCTTTTCAAATATTTTTGGAAATGTTTAGTTTCCGAACTAGATTTCAAATTGAAACAAAATTCTTGGGCATATTGCGCGGGTAGACCGGCTTGAGGCCAAAGCTTTCCCATTAAAAAATCGATCAGTTGTTGCCCCTGTAGAAAAAAGATGATAAGATGATATAGAAGTATTTCTGGAGAAAAAACTCACTGTGTATTGATATAAAATCTTGACCAAACATCCGATTTCACTAAGAACCTGAAAAATAAATGAAAAATGCAAAAAATAAAGAAACATGAACAAAAACAGAAAAACCAAACACAAGAGCAAAGCAAGAAAGAATGAATGACAAAAACGGTGAAAAACAAAGCACAAAACGAAAAAGCGGGGCAAAAAATAGAAAATACAAAAACAAATTGCAAAAAAACAGAGAAAACAAAAAATGTGAAGAAACAAAGAAAAATACTAACAAAACATAGAAACAAGAAGATGAAAAAAACGAAAACAGAAAGGGTGAAAAACAACAGAGAAACAGAAAACAAGAAGAAGAAAAAAAATAAAGCAGAAAGAACGGATACAAATACATAAAAATTATAAGTAACAAAGCACAAAACAAAGCGAAACATAAAATTCAAAGAAACAAAGAACGCAAAAAAAATAGAACAAAAACACAAACATAACAAAAACAAAGAAAGAAAACAAGAGGGGAAACAGAGCAGAAAACAAAAGATAAAAAATCAAAAACGGGAAACGACAAAAATACGAACAACAAAAACAAAGAAGAAAACACAAAAGTTGGAAACAACAATATTCACAAGAACAGAAACAAGAAAGAAAACAAAGCAAAAAAAGATACGAAACAAAAACGAAAAAGATGAAAACAAAACAAAGGAGAAATGAGACAAAAAGAAGGAAGACAAAAAACCAAACGATGCTAAAAACAAAAAAAGATAAGAAATGACAACAAAGAGAGAAACAGAAAAAAGAATAACAAAAACGAAGAAGAATCAAAATAGAAAAGTGAAAATTATAAATAAAAAAACAAAAAAACAAAAAAAGAAACTAAAAGGGAAAATCCAGCAAAAAAGATAAGACGCAAGAACAAAAAAAATGGGGAAAAAAATAGAAAACAAAACAACAAACAAACAAAGCGAAAAAAAGATACAAATCAAAAATGCGAAAAAAAGAAAAAACCCAAAACAAGGAATTTAAAAACAAAAACAGAGAGAAACAGAAACAAAAAAAAAGAACAAAGCAAAAAGTAAAAGATACAAAAACAAAAAACATAAGAAACAAAAAAATCCATACAAAGAAGACGAAAAAGCAAACACGATAAAAAAACCAACAGGGAACGGAGAAACAGCAAAATACGAAGCAAAAAAGAGCAGATACAAAAAAGAACAAAAACGAAAAAGAAAAAAGAAAGAAAATAACAAACTAAAAAGGTGAAAACATGAAACAAGCGAAACAAAAATAACTAATACAAGAAAGATGAATAAAAGAAACAATAAAAAACAAGCACATAAAGGAAACGAAAACTAAATAATGTAAAAAAATTTCAACATTCCTACCATGACCGATTGGGCGTCCGTTAAATCGAAACCAACTTTAAGCGGCGCCACGAAACAGGCGGCCAAAATTTGACCGTAAATAAACGACGAAAACCAATCGGGGATCGAGACGTTCGACGATTGATCGTTTTTGTTGAAAGTTTCCAAACATTTGACGACAGTATTGAACGATAACTTTTGTACCTATTAAGGGAAAAGTTTGCAAAAAACGAATTAAAAAAGAAAAAGTAAAAAACATCATAAAAAGTGGAATGGAGATGGAAAAAAAGTAGCAGTAAAGAAGAACGATTCCATGGAAAACAAAAATCAAGAACGAAGGTCACTAGAATAGAATAAAAAGCAATGGACGAAAGTGAAAAACAGTGAAAAAGAAAAATTGTGTAACATATCGATGAAAATATCACAAAGGCATAATCGGGTAAAAAAGAAATAGAAGGAAAAACAAGTAATAAAAAACAAAGGATGATAAAAAATAGAGAGAGAAAATAAAAACAAAAGAAAAACAGTGTTGAAGAATACAAGAAAAAAATCCAAAACTAAAAGCGGTAGATACAACAGCGAAAAAAACTGACGAAGATGAATGAACTTACAAAAAAAATTAAAAGAAAAAAGTAAAGAGTAGAATGGAAGGAAAAAAACAAAAAGAGGAAATCGACATTTAAGAAACAACGAGCAACAAAACGTTTAGACATGAAAACAAAAAGGGGAAAGAACAACGGAAGGAAAGACAACAAAATGGAAGAATAATAAAAAAGGAGAAATAAAAAGTAAAAACAGCCAATTGGTGACAAAAACAACAAAGAAATACAATTGGGGGAAAATGCGGCAAAAAATCCTGAAGCGAAGAAGCACAAGAATGAGTGAAACGAAGAGAAAAATAGATTGGAAAACAGTTACAAAGAGTAATGAGAAGGGCAAAGGAAAAAAGAGAAAAGCAAAATAAATGTTTTAAACGCATTAAAAAGTCAAAGGAAGAATTGGTAAAATTAAAAATCAAACAAAATGTAACAAAAAGGGCACGACAAATATATAGAGTAAGAAAAAACAAAAGAAATATAATAATGAGAAAAATAAATATATAAAGCGAAATACGGGAAAAACAAAAAAAAGTGAATAATAAAAACATACAAAAGAATTATGTACAAAAAACAGAAGACAAAAAAGGAAACAAGAATAAAAGACGAAGAACAAAAAAATGAAAACCAACATGAAAAAATACGTAAAAAATCACAAATATATAGAAAAGGAAAAGATTTAGAAAAATAAAACTATAAGAAAAAGAAAAAAAGAGAAGAGAATAAAATAAAAAAATGCATAGAGAAAATAAGCAAACATTGAAATAAAAAGGCAAGAAAAAAAACAAGAAGAAAAATTTTTAAAAATGGAAAAAATCAGAGAAAAAAGGAAAAATACATAACTAAAAAGAAATACATGAAAAAAATTTTAAAAAATCCAGACAGAAGAAAAAGAAAAGCTAGAAAAAATTGAACAATTGAACACAGACAAAATATGAAAAGAAAGGACCACGAAAAAACTAGAAGAAAGAAAAACGAAAGAAAAAACAGAAAACAAAAAAATAAATTACCGTCGGCTCTTTGATCATAAGGCAACCGTCTACTAATGTTTGGAGCAAAAATTGAAACTTTTCCGGCTCCAAACTCAACCAGGCTTCTAATTGTTCATTTTTCGCTTGACAAGCTAAAAGCTGGTAATAGGCTCGCTTAAGATAGACGGCATCCCGGGACGCTATTTCGTCGTTTAGATCGTAAGGCGTTTCCAAAACTTTCCATATTAGAGTGTAAAGTAGGCTCAATTCTTGTTTACAATAGTTGAGCAAATTTGCCTGAATAGACAAAATTTTTTTCTCTACAAATAGCATTGGAATATTCAAAATTTGAAAATTTGGAAAATAAAAGCAGAAAAAATGAAAAATGTAGAAACAAAAAACATAATTACAAAAGAGATGATAACGTAAAAATCCTAATAAATTGAAGAGAAAAAACAAACAAAAAATTAGAAGAAAAAAATCTTACATTAAGATTGGAAGTAAAAACAAAAAATGAAGGCAGAAAAATATAAAGAACAAGAATTTTAAAAATGGAGAAAAAACTGAAGCGTACAAGTTTAAGAAAATAAAGCAAACAAAAAATGGAGGAAAATAGAAATAAAAATAGATGGGGAATCCTGGAAATCCAAAAAATAAACGAAGAAAAGAAATGAATGAAGGAAAAGAAACAAGCAGGAAAAAGAAAAAAATTAAAAATGTAAGAAAGAAGAAAAAAGAGAAAGGAAATGGAAAAATGAAAGATTAGAAAAAGAAATTTAAAAAAGAAAGAAGAACACAAAAGAAAGGACGGCAAAAAGAAGAAGAAAAAACATAAAAAATCAAAGGAAAAAATGAAAGATTAGAAAAATTTTAAAAAAGATACACAAGGGAAAAAAGGAAAAAGGCGAAACAAATAGAAAGAGAAAAATAAAAGAAGAAAGAAAGTATAAAGAAAAAAGTAACAATGAATATGCGAAACACAAAGAAAAAGAAGAAAGGAAAGAGAGAAACAAGAAAAAAGAATGAAGCAAAGATCAAACAATGGAAAATAGAAAGAAGGAAGAGAAAAGAAACGAACAAAAAAAACAACAACGAGAAAAAAGGAGAAAATAGAGAAACAGGACAAAGCAGAAGAAAAACATCAAAAGAAAAGATAAAATTGAAAAAGCAATAAGAAATAAAAATGAACGAAGAGAGAGACAAAAGACGATTTAAACGAGGAAAAAGGGAAAAGAAATGAAGGAGAAAAAACCTGAAAAAAAGAAAAAAGGAAGAAGGCGAAACGAACAGAAAGAGAAAAATGAAAGAAGAAGGGAAGCATAAAGAAAAAGTAACAATTAAATCAATGAAACCCAAAAAAAAAGAAAAAAGGAAAAGAGAGAAACAAGGAAAAAAGAACAACTGAAAATAGAAAGAAGGAAGAGAAAGGAAACGAAAAAAGCAAGAAAAATAAAAGATAAAATTCAAAAAGAAATAAGAAATGAAAATACACGAGGAGAGAGAGAAAAAACAGAGATACAGACGAGGAAGAAAAACGGAGAAGAAATGAAGGAGGAGAAAAAAACAAAAGAAAAAAAGAAGTAAAGGAAAAAGAAAATACAAACGAACAAAATTAAAAACAGAAAAGAAAGGGAAACGGAAAGAAAGGAAGAAAACAAAGGGAAAAAAGAAAAATCTTTGAATCCTGGAAAAAATAAAATATCAGAATGTAGAAAGGTAATAAAGAAGAAAAAGTAGAAAAAGACAGAGTAAGAATATGAGTAAGTACAATATAAGTTTAAAATTCAAAAAACTACAAGTGAAAAACAATGAAATAAAGGAACAAGATTTGGAAAAAATAAAACATAAAACCAAAAAACAAAATAGAAAAATAATTTGTGTTTTGTTGTATAGATAAAATTCACTTATCTTTATGTAGATACAAAACTTACTTTATACTTTACAACGGCTTGTTGTATAAGAGTGAGAAAATCTTGTAAATAGCGCGATTCGTTCATCGATTCGACAAATTTTCGAATAATTACAGGAAAATAAGGTAAAATATTTTGATCGGACAAACTTATGACCATCCTATGCAAATATTGACGTAAACCGTTCAATAAAGCGGCGTTGAAAGTTCGCTGCGGTTGAACAGCGTCCAAGAAAACCTGGTAGAAAGATGATTGCACGAAAAAATGCAAATTAACACTCAAAATATATTTTCAAAATTTTTGGGTTTTTTTTCGCGTTCCTTTTTCTTTCTTCATTTTGATTCTATTTTTTGCTATTTTCTGCATACTCTCCTTTTTCTCAAATGACATCAAAAATATGCAAATAGCGACACTAATTTATTTTATTATTTTCTTCTTTCTTCTTTTTAGTTTAATTTTTTATTTTTCTTTTTTCTTCAAATTTTTCTACTTTTTCTCTTTCTGTTGTTTCTTTTTCTTAAATTGACATTTAAGACACAATTTTTAGAATTTTTATCATTTCTTCGTTTCCCTGTTTTATCTTAGTATGTAACATTTTTGACCTTTTTTTCAAAATAATCAGAGAAAAGGTGTAAATTGAAAACACGCCCAAAATGCAGTTTTCTACTTCTTTTCATTGTATTTTTTCACTTTTTCTTTTTTTAAATGACCTCAACAATGATTTCATGGGTTAATGGTTTTTTTGTACTTTTCGTTTACCTCGAATAAACTCAAAAAAAGCAAATTTTGGCACTGAGGATAAAAATATGTATTTTGTTGCTCCATTTTTTCTATTTTTCAATACTTTTTCTCAATGTGTCACTCTTTTTTGGAAAAAACAAAAAACTAATCAAAATGTAACTTCACATCCGAATGTTTGTTTATTTCTGATTTTTCCTTAGATTTACTAAAAATATGAAGATCATCCAACTGATCATTTCTGATTTTTGCATCATCTTTTAAGTTGTTTTTCTGTTATTTCTACTTATACTTCTCTCCTGTCTTTTTAGTTTCGTATTTTTTTCAATTTTCGTTTTATATGTTTGACTAAATTTTAGTTTCTATCAACAGTCTTTTTTATAATCTGTTTTGTATATTTTTTCACTTTTATTCAACTCGTTGTTGTTTACTTTGCTTTTTCTTTTTATTATCTTGATCATTTTCAATTTCGATTCAAGTTATACTATACTGAATACTGATATCGTCTCTGGTCAAATTTCCTCTAGAGTTTATTGTTTTTTGTCGACAATTTATCTATGTTTATATTTTACTTTTAGTTTTCACTCAATTTTCTCTATTTCGTTTGAGTTTTTTGCATATTTGTTTCATTTTTTATTTTTTGCATTATTTTCTCTTTCTTCTATGCTTCTTTAATTTTACTTTGTTACAAATTTATGTGCTACAAATTTCCCTCTTGTGGTCTTTTGTATCGCTTATTTTCTTTTTCTGTCTTTTTATTCCTCAACATTTTTCATTTTCTGTTCATTTTTTGTTATTATTTCTTAATTTTTGCTCAATTTTCTCCTGTTTTTCTTTTTATATCTAAAATATCTTACCTTCATCAATTCCAGAAAAATATCTTCGCATTGACAAGATTGCATCGTCGTTTGAAGCGAAAAAGCTTTACTAGTTCGGCTAAAAAATAGAAAAGTGGAAGAAAATAGAAAAATAAAAGAAAAAAGAATAACATAAGAGAGTAAAAATTAAATTTAAAAAATCAAAGAAAAGAAAAGGAAAAAACAGAAACGAATTTAAAACGAAGGAAATAAAACAAGAATAAAATAAAATAAAACTGAGAAAACGAAATTATGAATACAGAAAAAACATGGATAACAATAAAATGAGAGAGGAGGTAAAAATAAATAAAATATAGGGAACTAAATTGAAAAAACAACAAAAAAGTGAGATAGGAAAAATAACAAATAAATAAAACAGAGGAAAAAGAACAAAAAGTGGAAAATAGAAAGAATAACAAAAGAGAAGAGATTGAAAGACAGAATTATGAAAAAAGCATAGAGAAACAACAACGAAAAAATACGTGAAAGGGAAAAATTGAGAGAGAAAAAATTCGAAAACCGATGAATATTAATTGAAGAGAAAAGAGAAAATATGAAAAATAAAAAATAGAAGAAGTAAAATAGTGACAATAGGAGAAAAAGAAAACAACATTGACAAAAGGGGATAAAGGAATGAAAAAAACAAAACCAGGGGAAAACCATGAAAAAAGGAAGAAATACAGTAAAGCAACCTGGCGTAAGCCATCAAATAAGTGATATAATCGATCAAAATTCGTTTCTCCTCCTCGTTTATCGTTTTATCCGTGACAATCAAGGCTTTTTGGAATTGATCGACCAAATTCGCCAACAATTGTCGCATATAATTTCGTTTATCCTACAGTAAATGCGATTTTTTAATCATAGCGTGTCAATTTATCAACTTTGGAACGAAAGGTATGTACGGCGCTTAAATTTTTCTTCATAGTGCGTTGTTTACTGTAGATAATGCGAGAATTTTCTATTTAGAAAATAAAAATTTACATACTTCATTGCTATGACTGCCTGAAACGATCAAAATTCCGACAGTTTCGAATAAAAAGAGTTGATCTTCGCTAGTCAACAAACGAAAAGTTGACGTCGGCGTCAATTGCAATAAATCTTGTAAATGGACTAGAATCTGGGCAACGTGATCTTGAACGGATAATCTAGAAAAAAAATACAAAAGGAAAGAAAAAATAAACGGAGAGAATTAGACAAAAAGGAACAAAAGTTTGGAAAAAGAAACAAACGAGAGATAAAACAAAGAAAAAACAAAAAGGTAGAAAAATATAGAAAAAAGGAGGCGAAATAAAACGGGAATAATAATAAAAAATAAAGAAAACAGAGTCAAAAAAAAAGAAAAATCAAGAACTCAAAAATCAAGAACTCACTTTTGAGATCTTATAAATTTCGAAAAAAGATAAGCCGATCGACTTCGAACTTTTGCTGACGAATGATGTAAACCCCTATCGTCCAAAAATGAAGCCTTAAATTTTGTAAAATTCATCTATATAATAAGTCTGAAATCGAGAAAAAGATGCAAAAATATTGCAAAAAAAGATAAATGAAGATTCGACAATAATTGCAGAAAGAAATAATAAAAAAGAATATGAAACAAAATTGAAAAAATGTAAAAATCAATAAAACACAGATGCTGGAAAAAATTGACCAAAGATATGACAAAAAATAAAAAATGTTATTTCAAAATATACGAAAAATAAATTCAAAAAATACAAACCGAATTAAAAATAATATTTGTAAAATCAAACGAAAAAAAGCCAAACAAATAAAAATTGGAAAAAAGTCAAAAGATGTGAGAAAAAAAGAAAATATTCCGAGAGAAAAATAGAAAAGAATTAATCAAAAAAGGGAACTTGGAAAAAAATTAACAATCAACATGGATAGAAAGACGAAGATAGAAATTAAAGAAAAAACTATTGAAAAAATTAAAGAATATAGAAAAAAGGATTCGAGAAGAAAAGACTAAAAAATTTAAAAAACTCATTTAAAAAATCCTTAAAAATCGAAAAAACGGGAAAATATTCAAAAGAAAAACTGAAAAATGAGAAACTAGAGAAGAAATTCAAGAAAACATAAAAGAAATTTTCAAAGAAAAAATCTCCAAAGAAGTTCAGAAAGAAAACTAAAATAAGAAAAATACAAAAAACTTGAAAAAAATCAAAAGAAGTTCAGACAAATTTTAAAAAATCTCGAAATTATTCGAAGAATAAAAAATAAAATTAAAATTAAATTAATTCTTCAGAATGAAAAAGAAAAATTTTTTTAAAAAATTATATGTAAAATAATACAATAGTATCGCTGATCAGCGACGGTTCGGCTGCTATAGTCTTATCGTAACGACATACAGTTTCGAAATATTGTAGACAAACGCAAGGATGTTTCAATTGGCTAATTCCACTCGTTATCATCTAAAATAGGAAATTGAAACATCATTTATAAAACGTTTAAATTTAACAAAAAATTTAAAAAACTTACAGCGTGCACCATATTCTTCAATTTTAAACCATTTTCGTCCGACGAAACGTTGTTGCCTTGACTAGACTGAAAAGTTTACAAACTTTTCGCAAACTTTGTTAGTTTAAACAGAAAGGAAAGTTTACAACAAATTTTTCCGTACATTTTCTTTTTTCAATGTTCAAAATTCTCTCTTTTTTTCGATTTCTCATTTTAATATTTTTAACTGTGTTTCGCTCTCTTTTGTGTATTATTTCACGCCTCTCCTTGCGTTTTCTGGCTTTTGATTTTTTAAATTTTTCCTCATCCATGAATTGTCGCATTTTTCATTTCGCTCTGTTCTTTTCTAGAATTCTATACATCGTTTTTCTATTTTTCTCATTTTTTCGGTTTTAGCTTTGTTTTCCGTTGATTTATCGATAACATTTTTTCTTTTCCCTCGCTTGAATTTGTTTTTTCCCTGCAATTTCCGAAAATTTGTTTCACTGTTTTTCTATTTATATTTATATTTTCCACTACGCTTTCTCTAGTTTTTCGGATACATAGTTTTTCTATATTGCAATTCTACTTCGTTATTTCTGGACTTTTTGATGACTTAATCTTTTTTTTGGCTTCACTGTTCTTAAATTTTTCCATAAATTTTATGCATTTTTTACCCTTCGGACATTTTCTATTTTTAACCTGCAAAACTTCTCCGAGCGTAAAAAGTAAATTTAAGGCTAATTCGGCTTCCGTAAAATGTACTCTCGTCGCCGAACTAAACGTTGCTAGAACGAATTTTTCGCTCGAGTTCACGGCTAAAGTAAGATCCTACGAGAGAAAAAATTAATCCTTCAAAAAACAAAAATTTCGGAAAATTTTTTTTTCTCGAAAAAACTCACCAAAATTGCCAAATTGACGAAAATTGTTTTCAATTCTTTCCTATAGTCCAAAAATTCTATTTCATTTTCGCCCTTAAATAAGCCACAAAATTGTATCTTTTAACGTGTACTATAATAAAAAACTTCTAAAAATAAGACTTACTTCTCTATCGTGATCGTAATCGCCCGGAAATCGATAACGATCGAATAAGACGGGAACCAATCGCTTAAAAACGAGAAAAAGTACTAAAGATGTAAAAGGTAAACGAAAGGGAAAAACACAAAATACAGAAAAAAGTATACATAATAAAACGGAAACAAAAGAAAAAATGAAAATCAGGAGGGAAAGAAAAAATAAATAAAATGAGAATAGAAATAAAATAAAGATGAAATAAAATCAGAAGAAAAAGAAAAAGAAAAAAATGAAGACGAAAAATGAAAAAATTGAAATTTGTGAAAAGCTGAAAATAAAGGAAAAAGAAAAAGAGAAGAGGAAGAAAGTGGAAGTAGAAAAAAACATAAGATAGAAATTGAAAGCGGCAGAGTAAAAAAAAACAAAAAAAAATTGAATCTTAACTGTAAAAAAAAACAAAAAAAATCTAAACTGTGAAAAAAACAAAAAAAATTTGAATCTAAAAAGGCAAAAATAAAAGCTATAAAGGAATGACATAAAGGTAAAAGAAAGAAACTGCAGGCAAGAAAGTGGAAGAAATGAGTAAAAAAAGTAGAAGAAAAGTAAAAAACAAAACAAAATAGAGGGAAAAGAAAAAGTAGTGAGCAAACGAGAAAGTAGAAAATTACAACGTGAACGTCAAAAATTAAAAATCAAAAATAAAAACTGAAAAAGGACAAATTAAAGGTTATAATAAAAAGTAAACGAGGAAGGTAAAGCATGGGAAGTACAAAAAAGGAAAGTAAAAAGTAGGAAGCGGAAGAAAGAAAGTACAATAAGAAATGAAAAAATTACAAGTAAAAAAGAGGGCAAAAAGTACAGAGCATAACAAAAAAGTAGAATAAACCAGAAAAATAAAAAAAAAATAAACAAAATAAAATAGATTAACAGTAAAATTTAAGCGAAAATGACAGTAATGTAAACACTATTTTGCATACGTTTCGCTTACTTCTAAAAAATTTCTTTGTGAAAAATTTAACGGCGAAAATTGTTTCAAAAAAACGAGGTATTGATGGCACAATTCGCCGCACATGGAAGAAATCGCCACATCCGGGCACGATAGACCAACCAAGGCCAAATCTAATTTCGATTCTAATTCGGACAAAATATCGGACGCTTGAGTAATTAGTTCGGATGATTTTAATGCTCTATAAAAATCACTTTTTTAACTTAAAAATCCATCAAATTTCGATTTTAATTAATCAATTAACTAACTTGTTGTACGATTCTATCAAAATTGATCCCGTGCACGTTATTATTTCTGATATGCGCGACAATGTTTCAATTTCCTAAATGTGAAAAGTTGTTATTATTGTAACTATAGAAGATGTAAAATTTTTAAATCTTCAGTTTTGCAAAAAGAAATATTTGTTTTTCAACTCGTTAAGGAATAACTATTTTCGTAAAAATCATTAAGAACTGTATTTTTTACAGGAAAAAATATACAAAAATTTTTTTAATGAAAATTCTCGAAAATTCCAACATTTTTCACAAAATGATATCCGAAAAAACTATAATTCTTACGGGTAAGTGTGTAAAAAATATGTTTTCTTTTAAATTGAGGAAAAGTTGAGCATATTTCACGAACAAAAATTGCCAAAAAAACTACATTTTTTTAAGGAAATAAGTGAAAAATTCAATAAAAAATTTTCCTAGCGTTAAAAGTCAAGCATTTTATACACAGAAATTGAATAATTTTATACAAAAATTCTCAAAAATTCGGATTTTTTACTTAAAATCTTTTTTACATCGAATATTTTTACACAAAAATTTCGAAAAAAGTATAAAAATTTTTTTTACAAGACGTCGCCAAAAAATTTTATTTTCTACAGGAGAATATTACAAAAGTTTGCATACAAAAAATTATGGAAAATTCGGGCATATTTTTAAAACAAATCTTGCCAAAAAAAGGAAAATTCAGGCCAAATTCCTTCATGCAAATGTAGTCAAAAATTCGAGTTTATTCACATAGAAATTCTCAAAAAAGTGCATTTTTCACAAGAAAATTTATGTATAAAGATTTTATACAAAAACTATTAAAATCGAGCATAAAAAAGTCCACAAAAAATACGGTATTTTTAGGAGGAAAAACCTCATGGAAAAAATGGGAAATTTGAGAATTTTTTACACAAAAATTGTTAAAAACTGTATTTTTCAATAAATTATGTGGACAAATTTTTTTTTGTGAAAATTATCGAAAAGCTGATCATTTTTCAAACAAAAATTTCCGAAAATAGTATTTTCTACGGCATGTACAAAAATTTTATACTAATTTTGCAAAAAGTCGCCCATAGTTTATCCAAAAATCATCGAAAAAACTGTATTTTTACTGTTAAATTTATTACTCAAGGTTTTTAAAAAGAATTTTACAACAAATTGTTGGAAAAAACGGTTTCTCCATTCAATAACTGTTAAAAATTGGAGCATTTTTCCCAAAAAATTTCGAAAGCATTTTTTTACAGGAAGTTACATGTATAACAATTGTATAATAATTTCACAGGGAATGAGCCATTTTTACGCGACAATCATCCAAAAAAAGTAAATTTTTAACCCCGAAATTTTTAACTTGAGGTTTTGAAAAGGTTTTTATAAAGAATTGACGAAATAACAGTTTTTCCATACAAAAATTGAAGAAAATTGGAGCATTTTTCCCAGAAAAATTTCCAAAAAACTCTTTTTTACGGGAAAATATATACATGTACAAAAATTTTATAGCAAATTTACAGAGAATGGGCTATTTTTTACTCAAAAATAATCCAAAAAGTGTATTTTTAACCGTGAAATTTTTAACGCAAGGTTTTGAAAAGGTTTCCATGAAGAATTGGCGAAAGAACAGTTTTTCCATACAAAAATTGTTGAAAATTGGCGCATTTTCCCCACAAAAATTTCCAAAAGCAATTTTTTACAGAAAGATACCAGTACAAAAATGTTATACCAAATTCACAGAGAATGGGCCATTTTTTACTCAAAAATCATCAAAAAAGTGTATTTTTAACTGTGAAATTTTTAACACAAGATTTCTTAAAGGTTTTCATGAAGAATTGACGAAAAACCCGTTTTTCCATACGAAAATTATTGAAAATTGGCAAAAACTTCCCAAAAACTGTATTTTTTACAGGATGATACATGTACAAAAATTTTGAACCAAATTCACAGAGAATGGGACATTTTTCACTCAAAAATCGTTCAAAAAATTGTATTTTGACCGCGAAATTTTTAAATCAAGGTTTTAAAAGGGTTTTCATAAAGAATTGAGAAAAAAATTTTTTCCATACAAAAATTGTTAAAAATTGGAGCATTTTTCCCACAAAAATTTCCAAAAAAACAATTTTTTTCAGGACGATACATACATGTAAAAGAATCTTGTACCAAATTCGCAAAAATTTGACCATTTTTCACCACAAAATCACGAAAAAAACTGTATTTTTTACATTAAAATGTTTCAGTCAACGATTTTGAAACAAAATTTAAAAAAAAATTTTTAATTCAAAAACCGCCCAAAATCTTACCGTATCTTTAACATTATAAACGTCGCATTCGTACAAAATTTTGTCGACGGCTCGTAAAAGTTGTAATTTGAGCCCGGCGTCCATACCTTTATTCAAAATGGAGCAAATGCATTCCGATGCGGCCATTTCTACTTGTTCGGCGTCGTTTTCATTTTCTAAATCGTCTATTATCGTATTTTTATTCATCGTATTGAATTTTGAACGTAATAAATTCCGTACGATCAACGGCATAAAACGTTCGTTGGCTATACAATTAATATCGATCCAGGCAATAAAGCCCGAAATATTGTGCAAAGTTAAACTGCACAATTTTATATTGTTGAATGAATAGCGCGACTGTAAATAGAGAAAAAATTAAAATTTTCAGTTTTTTCAAATTTTTTCAAAAATTTAAATTCAAAATTGGTAACCAAAATTCGAGTTTAAAAATTATCGTCGAAAAAAGTAACTTCATGTATAATTAGGATGAAGCATGATAACGACTGGTGCAAATTTTTCCCTTTGAAATTAAAAAATTAATTTTGATGACAATATTTCCACAAAAAAATTTGAATTTTGTTTAAAAAAATCTCCATTTATAAAATTATATACAAAACATTTTCCATTCTCATATGTCCAATATAGTTTCTTTTTTTCTTTTCTATTTTCATTCAAGTTTTTCATCTTGACTTACAAGTCATTGTAAACCATGAAAATGACAGGCACAAATTTTGTCCCCGAAATTTACACATTCAAAATAGTTAATTCAAAAATCTAAACCTAAAATTTAATTTTAAATATCCTACATCATTTATAGTTCGAATGAAACATGAAAACGGCAGATTGAAATTTTTGCCTCAAAATTCACAGTATTAAAATCCGAATTCAAGGGAATTTCAACTACATTTATAGTTCAAATGAAACATGAAAATGACTGATGCAAATTTTAACTTTGAAATTTGCACTCTAAATTTCTGAATTCCGAACTATGAGCAAAAAATATATATTATTGAAAAGTTTTCCTATTCCAAATCTCCCAATTTTTGTTTAATTTTTCGTTTTTCTCCTTTAGACTTTTATTCTTCATCTACGCCTTTTTAGTGTAAGTATTTTCCTTTTCTAATTACTTGCATTTTTTCTTTTTTTTACAGTCATCAAATTTTTCACTTCTTTTTTTAGTTTCCACTCATTTTGTGTTTCTTTTCCCTTTTTTCGTCGTTTCTTAAATCTCGGAATGTTGTTCCATGAGTTTCTTGTATACTTCTTTTTTATTGTGTTTTCGGTTTTTTCTTTTGTTATATTTCTTGTTATTTTCCTGGTTTGTTTGTATTTTTCCTTCTACTTTTGTTTCAATGTAAATGTTTAATTTTTTGCAGACTTAATTTTTAATTTTTCTGTTTTGTGTTTTTTATTTTGCCTGCTATTTTTGTATTCGTCCTTGAAAGTGGTAGATGCTTCCATTCTATTTGTGATTTTACTATTTTTTGTATACTTCCGCTTTATTTTGTTACTTTCTTGTATTTTCTACGTTGCTGTCCTGTTTCGAACTTTTCACTTGTGATTTTCCTGATATTTTTGTTTCATTCAGGTTTTAATGCAGGTTTTTCGATTTTTTGCACTTTCGGTTTGTAATATTTCTTGTTTTCCAATTTATCTGTGTTTCATCCGTTTTTGACCATTTTATTTGTAATTTCGCTGCAATTTCTGTATTTTTTCGTTTTTTAAGATGTAAATGTTCTTTTTTTACTTTTTATTTCTAGCTTTTTCCGAAATTTTCTTTGTTTCGAATTTTTTAATTGGAGCTTTGGTGCAATTTTTGTATGTTTTGATTTTATTTTATTTTTTATATTTAGTTTTTCTACTTCCTGTTTGGAATTTCCCTTTTCTAAACTTTTTATTTGTAATTTCCCTGCTATTATATTTTTCGTTCATTGGATTTTTATAAGCATATGCTTCGTTTTTTGAACTTTTTCTTTCTTTTTTTCGTTCTTAATTTTTAACTGCATGCCGTTAGTTTTTTGTACTTTTTATAAGTAATCTCCCTGCTACTTTTACAGTTTACTTTATTTTTATATTGTTTCCATTTTATGTACTTAAGTTTCCATTTTTTTAACTTTTTAGTTGTTATTTTTCGCAATTTTTGTATGTTTACTTTTTGTGCCCTCAAAATATGGAAAAATCGAAAAAATAAAAATCGCATTTTGAGCAGCCGCCTCACCAATAATTGATACCACGATTCGACCATATCAGTTACGCACAAAACCCGCATATTATCGCGGATAATCGTATTTCTTTCAGAAATCTGAAAAAAAAATTATATTTTTGAAAAAGTCAAATTTAAAATTTAAAAATTTCGAAAAAATAATATGTAAAATCAAAAAAAATGATAATCAAAAATACAATATATAACCTCCTTGGTCTTTGGTATTTCGCGATCAGAAATTTCGGCGTCAATTTGTAAAATGACCAAGAGGTAAAATTCGACAGCCGAAGGATCGTCGTAATTTAAACTGGTTAAAAATGTATCTTGCATAAAATTAGGCCACCTACAAAAAATCGTCAAGTACAATCCTTCATTCAAAATTTTGTTTCGTTTTCTACTGTTACATTTTTCTTGTAATTTTTTCATTGAAAATTGTTTATTTTTGCCATTGAAACGTTTTTTCATCTCTTGGCAAGAATTTTAGGTAAACTTATTTTTTCTCATTAGAATAATGTTTTCTTTTTTACGCAGTTTCTCAATCCAATTTTTTTGCTCTCATTTATATGTTCTTCCCTTTTTCATGCAGTTTTTTCATCGAAGATTGTTTTGCTGTCTTTATAATGTTCTTCTTTGTTCTTTTTTTCTCTTTTTTCTTTGCAGTTTATAATTGAAATCTGTTTCTCATTTATATATATTTACTCCATTTTTTTGTTCAGTGTTTTCCGGGAAAAAAATTTTTCAATAAAATTCGTTTCATATTTTTCCTTTTTGTAATTTCTAACGGGTCTTCCGTTGCATTTTTTCGACTTTTTCCAGTTTTATTTAGTGTTTTTCTGTTTTTTCTTAACTGTAATTTTTCTGTCCTAGTGTTTGTTGCTTCGTTTGTTACTGGTTTGCTTTGTTGTAATATTTTTATTTTTTTACTTTTCTTATTTATCACTTTTTTATTATGTATTTGTTATGTCTTTTCACTTTTTACACATCCGTTACATTTAACTACACTGTTTTGTTACTCTCTATTTTTTCCTTTTTTGTTACTGTTTTCCTTTTATTTTACTTTTTACTTTTTTGTTATTCCTCCAACTTCCTTCTGTTACTGTTTTTTTTCTCATTTTTTGATTATATTCTTGCTTTCCCAATTATTTTTAACTTTTTACTTTACCGTTACTCTTTACTTTTTTTACTACTGGTTTACTTTTCTTTCGTCTTTTTATTTTTCTTGTTACTCCCTCAACTTATACTTCTGTTACGGTTTTTTCATTTCTTCATTATGTTTCATTATGCTTTTTTATGTTTATTTTAAATTCCTGTTACTCTACTGTTTTACTTTCCTTTCATCATTTTTATTTTTCATATCACTTTTTGCTCTTTTCTTTTTTTACTTTTTGTTTCTCTTTTGCTGTTTTGTCACTAAAACTTTTTAACTCTGTTTACCTTTCTATTTTCCTTACGTTTTCCTTTTACTTCATACTGTTTTTAATTTTTTACATCTTTTACTTTACTTCTTTGTCACTTGGTTACTTTTTTCATTTTTTACTCTTTTGTATTTTCCTACTTTCGTATTTTTCTACTTTTTTATTATTCTACTTTTTTATTATTAATCTTTGTTACGTTCTACTGTTTTGTTAACCGTCTAATGCTTTCACTCTTCTATTTATTCATTTTTTGTAATTTGTTTTTCTTTTCATTTCCGTTTTTTTTACTTTTCTGTTACTTTTGTATTTTTTTACTACTTTCCGACTGTTTTGTTACTTTCTTCTTCTGCTTCCGAATTTGTGTTACCCTTTTACTATTTTTTCACTTTTTTATTTTTTTACTTTTCTCTGTTAATTTTATATTTCTTGTTACTTTTTGTTACATTATTTATTTCTTTAAATATTTTTCGATTTTTTCTGTATTTTTTGTCGTGTTTTCTCCTTCTATAATTCGTTTTTTTACGCTTTTCCTTGTATATTTATCATTTTTGAACTTTTTTCTTTCAACATTATTATTTTTCTAGATTTTTGTATTTTTTCTAGATTTTTGTTTTTCAATCCATACATATTAACTCACTTGAATGGAAAATCCGCTAAAAATATAAGACAAAATAATTGAGCGATTTTATTCTTGAGGAAATAGGACGTGGATATTTTAGTTTTGCCGTCGATTTGATGTAACCAATGATGAACGAAACCTCGAACGATCAAACGTTCGGAATGCTCGACGCTCAATGCGGGGTATCTAAAAGCGAAAATCTTCGCAAAAAAATTTTTTATATATTTTTAACTTACTGAGTTTTTAAATAATTTTCGATAACTTGTAAAGCGAAAAATTTCAATTGATCGTCACTATAATAAAAGATAAATCGATTAAGAATAGAAAATCGAGAATTCTAAAAATATATGTTAAAACTTACACCGAATTCAAAGAAATAACTTCGATACACTTTTGCCATCCGGTTGGAGAGCTTTTTAGTTGTTCGAAAAATGATAGAACCTGAAAAAAGTTGAAAAATTTGAAGATTGAGAGTGAAAACATTGACAAAAACACTAGAAAATTGATTAAAAAGTAAATAGGAAACCAAAAAGTAAAGAAAAAAAACAAAAAATTAAAAGTGAAAAACTAACAAAAAAAGAAAAAATAGTAAAACAGAAGACAAAAAAGTAAATCATGGTATATAGTAGATACAGAATTTAAAAAGTAACAACAAAGTAAAAAACCAGCGAAGACTAAAAAAGCAAAAAAGTGAGAAAAAATAAAAATGTGAAAATAGTGAATGGGTAAAAAATAAGTCAAGTGATGTAGAATTTAGAAAAATTAAGCTTTGAGTGAATAAAAGAAGTAAAAACGTTAAAGAAAGAAAAAGTAAAACAGTAAAACATTAAAGGGCTGATAATAAGCAAAAATGTAACAAAAAAGTGAAAAATAACAAGCGTGAAAAAGAAACAAGAGTAGAAAAACACCACAAAGAAGAGAAAATTAACAAAGTAGCTAAAAATTAAAGTAAGAAAATATGAAAAATTAGAAAAAACGATAAAAAAAGAAAAACTGAAAAAACTGAAAAGTTAGAAGAGTAACAACAAAATAGCGAAAAACAAAGGAGAGTAAAATGAATGAAAATATAAGAAAAAAAGGACTACCAGAGTAAACTAAACGAGGAACCTAGAGGGCGGAAAAACTGACAAAACAGTAAAAAATAAAAAGATAAGAGCTAACAAAAAAGAAAGGAAGTAACAAAACAGTAGCGAACTGAATAAGTTAATTAATAAAAATATTCGAGAAAAAACTTAAGAAGTAAAAAAAGTAACAGAGCAACAAAAAAGTAAAGATGTAAAAACAAACGAAAAAGTAACAGGTAACAAAAGACTAAAAAGCAAAAAAATCAAAAAATTAAAGAATGAAAAACAGTATCAGATACAGAATAAAAAAGACTAGAAAAGTAGCAACAGAGTAGAGTAGTGAAAAAGTAAAACGGTGATGAAAAATTAAAAAGTAGAAAAGTAATAAAGTAAAAAGATTTATAAAAGTAAAAAAAGGATTCCAGTAAATAAGTAAAAGAAACGCAAAAAATAACAAAAAGCAAAATAGTTACAAACAAACTAAAACAGTGAAAAAAAAATAAACGAGTGAAAAAGTATGCAACAAAATCTAAAAGAGTAAGAAAAATGTAGCAAAAAAGTAAAGCAGTAAAGAAAGAAAAATGTGAAAAAGTGGCAAAAAACTTCGTTGACAGAAATGTAAAAAATTAACAAAAAAAGCAAAAAAGTAAAAAACTAGCAAACAAGTAAAAAGCTAACGAGAAAAACAAAAAATTTTGGGTTTAAAATGCACAACGGGCAACAAAACACTGACCCGCGATTGTTCTTTCGGGTTAATCATAAATTCGTAAGCGGAAAAATTAAGCGATTCAAATTCCGTCATCATTGTTATGTAAGTCTATAGTTATTAGTAATTAATTACGCAAGTATACGGCGTCTAACTAAAAAGGGAACTTATATATAATTCTGTTCCAAACTGACATTTTCAGACAACTTATGATGCCAGCTATTGAGATCAGTTCGAAATTCCATCCACCCGATGCATCCAGAGACTCATTTGCATAAAATCTATTCACATGTAATACATCCTTTGTGACTACTGAAAACCCTACATTCTTAAGGAGTCGAACCTTGACCGTCAGTCCGAGTACCTAATGTATGAACCAGTGCACAAGTACTACACGAACTATCAATACTATCCACCATTAAGACCCTTGCTGGTATCTCAACCAGTGTTTTTTTTTGTACGAGCCTCTTTGTACGTGTACAAAGATCGAAAAAAAATTTTTGTACGCAAGATTTTTTGTTTTACAGTGTAATAATAGCAGCATGCATAAAGAGCTTAAAAATTTATACGAAAATTATCAAAGAATTTGAGTCGTCAAAATCTTCATTAACCGGTTCGTTTGATGGCAATGAATTTGAATTTTCACTCGGTCGTTTGAAAAATTGTAATAGATTTTTTTGAGACATAATCTAAAATAGAGAAGATTATCTCAAACGAGCAGTGTTATGAATTTGTAATCAATCATACAACGAATACATATGATTTTTGAATAGATAGGAAGCAAACTACAGCTAGAAATTGGAACTTAGAAGCAAAAATGAAGACGAGGTATAAAATTTATTCCAGTAAAACAATATTTTTACCTTATCATCGGTAAAAAAATCTTGAAAAAATCTTTGTACGTTGTACAAAGACCGTCAAAAAAACTTTGTATGAGACCAAAAATCTTTGTCCCGTACAAAAAAACACTGATCTCAACTAACAAATTCATTTCGAAGAGCCTCAACAGGACAGACGCTTCGCGCCTGCCTAACTGCTCCACGCTGCGCCCTCATCCTAACCAATATTTTAAAGACAACATAAGCATTTACTCACCCCCACTGTTTTTTTGCACAGTGCAGACTTTTTAGGCTTCGTGCAGAATTTTTTTTTAGTGATTTCCGCGCTGGTGCACAATTTTTTGAGTCGTGTGTTTGATCACATCGGATGCAGAAAAGATGCATTTTAGAAAGCCATAATCTCAACATTTTCGGGCGCTTCGCGCCGGTTATAGCTTTAATAAGCATTTTTTATTTCCTAGCTCAGGTGCAGCTTCTAGCGTGTCTACCTTCACTTATCATTCAATCCTTAATAGTTTTCATCATCTTAATTTATCTGTGCAACCAAAATTTTTCCACAAGTTGCACATTGCATTCTGGCCGATGCAAAAAGCCCTGCAACAATGTCAATTTTTCTGTTCGAATCGGACACCAAGATTATAAATTTCGGTTTTGAAACTCCACCAGGCCCGTACTTAGGGAGGGGAAGGGCATACCTGTAATTGGAGGGTTGGGGGACCCCCCCCCCCAACTTGGAAAACTATATACCCAACCCCCCAGCCCCAGTTTAAAAAAAATTAGAAAAAATTGGCAAAAAGTGTATGTTTTACGCCTTTTTTGGGAAAAATTTCGACTTTTTTCGACCCCCCCCCCCCCCCAACTGGTCGGACCTCTTACAGGTATGTAGAAAAGGTCATTCTAGTTAGTGCCTATAGGTTTTTATTATCAACATATTACGGATGAATGTTTGATCCTCTACTGTTAGTTGACAGATTTGATCAAAACTAACATTTTTCTCGGTCATTTTCCCAAAATTTTTTGCGATCTTCATAAAAATTTTGACTTTCATCTTCATGTGATCAAAACATTTTGAGTGTAGAAATTTTTACCGATTGAAAGATCCAAAGTCTTAATCGCCTGCCTAGTTGTTTTCCTCGAAGATTTTTTCCACATGAGAAGCGGACCCAAAATTTTTTTCCTCATTTTCCAAAAATTTTCCTCATTTCTAAAAACGTTTATAATGTGGCTACGGATGCTTTTTTATGCATTTCAGGAGCATACCCAAGCATTTTGTTGTATTTGTAGTCAGAAACCTGCAAAGGTTATGTTAGTCAAAAAGAGCTCATGAAGAATAAATTGGTGTTCTATAGGAGCGGATAAAGCAAGTTAACGATAGAGTTGTCATGAATTTATCCGCTATAAACATTACTGTGATTCCGATTAGAATCTTTTAATTTTATTTAGTTCTTGGTCCGGCGCGGAAAAGCGCTGGAAAAATTTTTGGATTTTCACTTTCTAAAACGCTGGAAAATAAATCTCTCCAACAGATAATTCGTGAACAAAAGTTTAAAAATCGGAGTCTAAAATGATGCCTTCAATTTCCACTTTCAATAAACGCAAAAGTTCAGATTGCAAACATTAAAAAAATTTCAAACGAGATAAAAAATTGAGAGAATTGATAAAAAATCTCTCTTTTCGGCGACATAATTGACTTAAACGATTAGAAAATGGAACGAGCTAGCTTGATTAATAGAAACTGTTGAGCATTAATTAGTAAGTCGAAGTAAATATGCTAACGGCCGCGCCTGATAGAATATAGTTATTATTATACACATGACCGGCGCGAAGCGCCGGAAAATTTTGAGATTTCGACCTTTTAAAGTCCACCAAAACGCATCTTTTCGGTTTGAAGTTCCCTAAAATTTTTTCCACAACGAGAACCATACCCAAAATTTTTTTCCCCATTTCGAAATTTTTTTCCTCAAAAGACCCCATTTGAGGGGATTTCAATATTCTGGAACGCTGAAAAATGAATCTTTTCACCTTTTATTTCCCAGACATAAGGTTTGATTTGTCGGTGAATTTAATGAATTTTCAGTGGGACAAACACTAGGCAAGCGGCTTTCAACGGCAGTGGCTAAATGGACTCGAGTGGTCCATCTAGCCAAAACCCACAAAATGACTAAATGGACTCGATGCATCTAGTCAATACGCACACAATGGCTAGATGGACTCGAGTCCATTGAGTCAAAAATACACAAAATAGCCAGATGGACCAGTGTTTTTTTTGTGCCAAAACATGGTTTTTGGCACAAAAAAAATTGGAATGGCACAAAAAATTTTGAGCGTTTGTGCCGATTGGCACAAAATTTTTGGCTGGTCGAACATTAAATTTCCTTGATTTTTAGACGTTTTAGAGGCTGAAAATAAAAAAAAATTTTCGGCGCTTCGCGCCGAGTCAATGAACATAATATTTCCTATTCCTATTTTTGACTAGCCCGAACGCGAACGATTTGTCTCCGAACAGTGTATCGTTGCAGCACAATTCATAGGCTGTCAATGACTGATGAATGAGAAAAAATTCTGAATATTCTCAGTCAATTCAGTCAAATTCGGGTTCAAAACTGAAATTCTTACTTTTTGTGTTTGATTGACTCGAATAGAAAAATCGATATCGTTGGCAATGGTACAACATTTCGGCCGAAAATTTACACAATTTTCAACTTTATTTTCCCTAGTCTTTACAGTGTTGCTAAATGTATATATCACCTTTTTTTCCTCAAATGGGGTCTTTTGAGGAAAAAAATTTCGAAATGAGGAAAAAAATTTTGGGTATGGTTCTCATTGAGGAAAAAAATTGGGGGAATTCCTAACCGAAAAGATGTGTTTTGGTGGACTTAAAAGGGTCAAAATCTCGAAATTTTCCGGCGCTTCGCGCCGGTCACGGGTACAATCTTGACTATTTTCTATCAGGCGCAGCCATTAGCATATCTACTTCGACTTACTAATTAATGCTCAACAGTTTCTATCAATCAAGTTAGCTCGTTTCATTTTCTAATCGTTAACAGTCAATTATGTCGCCCAATATTGAGATTTTTCATCAATTTTCTCAATTTTTTCTCTCGATGTTTGGAATTTTTTAAACGTCTGCAACCTGAACTTTTGCGTTTATTGAAGATAGAAATTGAAGACATCATTCTAGACTGCAATTTTAGAACTTCTGTTTATGAATATCTGCTGGAGAGATTTATTTTCCAGCGTTTTTGAATATAAAAACTGGAAAATTTTCCAGGCGCTACGCGCCGGAATGGGAAACAAATTATACTTCATGAGTCGGATTTTAATTTATTTCCCAACGTTGTGAAGGTTCAATTTACAGCGTTGTAGAAAGTGAAAATTTAAAAATTTTTCCGGCGCTCCGCGCCGGACCAAGAACTAAATAAAATTAGATGATTCTAATGAGAGCCATAGAAATGTTAATAGCGGATAAATTCCTGGGAGAACTCTATCGTTATTCGTTAACATGCTTCACCCGCTCCTGTAGAACACCAATATATTCTTCATGAGCTCATTTTGGCTAATATAACTAGAATTTTCTCAATTTCTTCTCATTTTTGCAGGTTTCTGACTCCAAATACAACAAAATGCATGGGTATGCTCCTAAAATGCATAAAAAAGCATCCGTAGCCACATTATAAGCGTTTTTAAAAATGTGGAAAATTTTTGGAAAATGAGGAAAAAAATTTTGGGTCCGGTTCTCATGTGGAAAAAATCTTCGAGAAAAAAAAACGGTGGTATATATCGATAATTCATATTCGTCGTAAGTCGAAGTGAATCAATTTGAACTTCCTGTCAATTTCAATTCCTGTCTAATTTTGTCAGCATTCCATTTCTTTTAGAGTTGTCGTGAAATATTTTCTAGCACAGTTTTTTCTTATCTGACTGAAATCGTTTAGCTGAAAAATAGGTTGAGGACAGGGTTGGCAAAAACCAAACTTTTGAAATTTCGACTTTTTGGTTTTTTGGTTTTTGTTTTTTAATGGTTTTTTTGGTTTTTCTATGGTTTTTTAGTGGTTTTTTTCTGGTTTAATTCTTTAGAATGTTTGGTACATCAAAATTACTATGTAAAAAACTGCTGGAAGCTCCCTGTATCATCTAAGACTAGTTAGGGAGCCTTAGAATGGCGGCTATAAGTATTAATCTTATCGGAAGTGTCATTATTTTATGCTATAGGAAATCCCTATTATAGCCATAGAAATACAGTAATAGTGGGCACAGTGAAGAACATAAGAAAAGTAAAAATGGAACAGAGCATGCGATGGGGTAAATTCAAGGAAAAGAAGAAAAATTACAAATAAAGAGAAATATACAATACCCAATGTATGTGATCAAAACTCAAAAGAAATCAACTACAGAATTGTATCAATGCATCACATATATACATATGCACCAGAGGTCCCCAAGGTCGAAAATTTAGGTAGGGGTAAAATCGTAAATTTTGAGGTTAGTACTTGAAATATGCCGTGACCTTTTTTTTTTTTTGCTCACCACTTTTTGCCAAGGAGGGGGGAGTTGTAGTACTCTAACCACATAGAACTTACTTATGAATAATGCTTCATGCTTTTTACAGTCAAAAAACATCTCCTGGTTTAACTCCATTTTCCAGCTACCAATCGTGCAACTTAAATGCACTAATTATACGTGCAGAATAGTCACACTTTGAAGACTGTTGTGCCAACTGATTCCTGCACATTTCAAGAATCGGGCACAAACGTTTGGAACAGTATGGGCTTATCCCATCACTGAGTAGGCTTGGAAAAGTGCTTCGAATTGAAAGTCCTGATGCTGAATGTGGCTTTAGTATTATTAATCCCATTACACTATGAACTACGAGTTTGAAACCAAGTACCACTCCTGATCCACGTCAACAGACCTCACATGTCTCAACTCATAGCAGGAAAGTATGCCGCAGCTTGGGTAACCATACGCGCACAGAAGACCCAACACAGAAGCGGAGAAAAGGAAAGGAGAGCATGAAGAGGCAGAATTTTAAGAACATAAGTTTTTTCTTCCCAAGGGGCGATGTTTTGATTAATCACATATACAGAAGTTATTATTTCATCTCCCAATTATATTTATAATGATTTCCTGCAAGTAGTATATATTAATGTGCTGATATCCTTTCCTAAAAATCACTATATGGCACAGAAGTTGCATACTTTCCCATTATCATTTGCTCAATGCTCAGTAAATGTGTCAAAAAGAGCAGTGAGTAATTCCTCAGAATCACACATTCTGCAATTTTTCTCGAATTAGTATAACCTACTGGGGAGAGGATGAAGTCTACCAAAATTTTGTGGTATAGTGAGCTGTTTTTATGGGGGTAGTAAATGAATTTTCAAATCTAAGACGGGGGTAATACCCCCCCCCCATGGGGTGCTCTGATATGCACAGAAAAGTTGAAATGACACAATTATTAAGCATACCGTTTCCGATAAGAGGGTTTTTGATAGATTATTACATGTTATTAATATTACAAACTGCACTTTAAGGTCACACATGGACATTTCTGATGTTTCCAAATTTTTGTTTTTCAAACGTGTCTGCGAGCTATAACTACAGCAAATGGGTCTTATTATATATATTATTCTCGCTTGCATGATAGATACATATTTTTGCACGATTTTTTCTACTTAGTAGCAACGTCAAGTCCCATAAAAATGAACCACTCAAAAGCTCCTCTCTTTGTTAACCTACAGTATGCTTTACTGATCTGTATAAAATTTTATTATTGTTGTCTCATTTATATTTTGAAATTTCGAGCTAAGAAAATTAATAAGCTTAAAGTAACAATAAATTCAGGATATTAAACTCAATCATATTTTATAACATTTTGATGATGATATGGATCAATGGATGTCACCCCGTATGGTCGAAGTACACTCCACGAAAGATTTAGTGTCTACTTTTTTGTGAGCAAATTATAGCAAAGTTGACTCATGTACTAGATGTGTGCTTGCAAGATGGATACAACGGATATCGATTGATTCATATTAAGTACATCTTTGGAGGACGAAATGTATCATGAAAATACGACTTTTTTATACTTCGTAGTGAAGTCAATTCAACTAAATTTATTGTTTTGTTAATTTAGATAGACACCAATACATGCCTAGAAGATCGACTAATGTGAAAAACAGTTTCCCAATGATTTTGGAAAAAAACCAAAAAACCAGAGATTTTCCAATTTTTTGGTTATTTTAAAAAACCAAAAAAACCAAAAACCAAAAAACCAAAGCCTTGCCAACCCTGGTTGAGGAGCACGACTTTTTTGAAAAATTAATGCGTTTTAAACGTTAACTTTTCATCAAACTTTTGGCATAAAACTTTTCCACAGTTTTTTAGTATGTTTCTAGTAGAAAAATTTTTTTTGTGCCATTGGCACAAATTTTTTGACCGTTCGTGCCAATTGGCATTTGGCACAAATGTCCGTGCACAAAAAAAATGCTGAGATGAGACTCGAGTTCTGAGAATACAGTAATCAGATCGATTGCCAGTCATTCTAAGTAAATTATAAAACTTGGCAATCAACAGTAAAGTTGACGATAAACCGTGAATTGATAAGTACTTTAGTCAGACTATGCTGTTTGATGTATTCCTGACACGTTTCGCATAATCTTATATTATATTTTTTCAGCGCCGCTTATGCCCGTTTACAGCGGACGTTTATGCCTATAGTGGATCAATCAGACTACCATGGAAAATGAAAATATGTGATATTATTTCATTTTTAAATATTGTGATACGTATCGACAGCATTAAAAAAGTATGCATTAATCAATATGATAAAAACAATAAAATGATGTATTCAATGTGTAATATACAGGGAAGGTTTACACGGCTGACACTTACACTGATGTAGGGGCATGTAGAGGCGAAGTTATAAATAGTCATTGTACTATAAGAACGTGTTATATTCTGATATTTGTTGATTCCAGAATTCTGTTAGTTTTATTAAAATTATCCACTTTGTCTTTCTAATATGCTAAATGTGTTCAGGATTCACTGAAACTCTAATTCAGCCATTGCATGAAAAACTTTTGAATGTGAAAATTTTCATTTAAGAGCTCATCAAACTGAATTTTTCATGAAGCTGTATTATATAAATTGCTTGTAATGAGAAATTTTTCAGAATGGAAATTGTTTTCCGGATACCCGTTCGTGTATTAAGTTCTCATGAGAAGAAATTAATTGTCGAATAGAACCATGGAAAAAATGTTTCTTATTGGGGCAAACCGTCGCCTTTTACCAATCCAAAGGGATACATAATTGTGTTTCTTATTCGTCCGTTGAACATGGATACCAACTTTTCAAAGCTTTTTTCGATGATGACACCATCAGTTACAAGGGTAAAGTTGATCTTCTTCATTAAGTGAAGTCTCGGTAAATTTAGGTGCACTTCATTTACAACACTTTTGAGGTCTCGTAATTGCTAACAATACAGTAATCATGAGATATTAACTTTCTTAGAATTCAGAAAAACCGTGTTTAATTTCGAATCAAAAGAAAGTTGTTTGTGATCGGTTATTTGTGAATGGTTTACTAAAAGTACGTTTGTTTGTAGCTACTAGCGATGGGTATAAAATTATTCGGCCGTCCTGATTTCCCTCATCATAGTCGGTGTTTCTCTCGAAACAATCGAAAAATGACAAAAATAGAATAGATTCCCACTTCCAAAGTCGATTGTGGAAAGATTATATTGTGAAGTTTTGATTTTCCACGCAAAAATTTCCAAAGATTACATGAGCTTGCTTGCAAATTTTGTTCTCCAATGTTTGGTTTAGCATAAAATTGTGGAAGACGAGCATGATATTGTATCTATACTTGTTCCATGATTTTATTTTTCAGAAGCATTCTAAAAAACACTGTAACCACAACAATTGTCAGCTCGAGACATTTTTTTCATGTGTTTTCAAGGGGCTTAACTATGTCGTTCTCTTGGTCTCATGATTATCTTGCCTATTAGTGCCACAGGATAAATAAAAATACTGATGTGGTGTACACTATTTGTATGCAGTAAGTATTCTTGCAGGAATCCAGGATGCCGCTATGAATCCTGTTGAACAAAAGCACATAGGTGGCCGAATATACAAGCCATGCCTGAAATATCAGTGGAACAATATTAAATCCCTGATAATATTCACTCTGGACAAGTCAAAAGTAAAAAACAATGTATTGTGAAGACCATTTTTCGAAAAAATCAGCAGTTATTCTGTTTAAAGTTTTCCGAACTTCTTAACTAATTATCAGAATTTTTGAGTGAAATCTGGAACTTTCAACACAATGTAAAATTGGTACATTATAGAAAGGATAATTTACTTCATTTCAGTTGCAGCAGTTACCCGAACTATATGCTCTTCTAAAAAGTACAGGAGAACGTCCAATTATTGAGTTCGTATGATCAGACTATGGGGCATAGGTACACATTTCTATGAACAATCATTATCCCTCACTGCAAGTGTGTCAGCAAGAATTTTGGGGGGAAACTTTAGCACTGACATTTGAAAATAATGTTTAAAAAAATTATTAGAACATTCTACAAACATGGCGCAATTTTTCATGCAGTGATAAATTCACAGTAGCTGAAATGATGCTAGTTCATTTACATTCTAGAGGCGATGAGGATAGGGGATAACTCTGCTATCTGAGACCCGAGATACATCTCCTGACCCAGAAAAAGTCAACAGATCCTGTCCTGAACTTTACGAAGTAATTTTTTTGATTCAATTTTTTGATAATAATGTTGATGGGAGTACTTTTTTGGTTTTTTGGTCACCCATCTGCACCGCCCTCAAGTAAGAGTCTGAGGACCACCTTGAACTTACAATTCTCACTAACTTGGAAAGATCACTTCTCGACTCCAGTAAAAATTCATTTTTGTTTACATGAATGAGCAGGCCAGAAAGGTCTCGGTGGCCAGAATACTGCAGGAAACATACTTTCTATGATTCGTAGCGCCAATTTTCCACCATATATTCTTATTGGTGATTCAATCATCAAAAATATTTGTTTCGAAAACTGCGCTGTTCTTTCAATGCCTGGCGCAATTATACAACGAATTGGTTGCGTCGCAGCATTGGTCACAAACTTACCAATCGAAGGATTGATTTTATTTGGCGGCATTAACAACATGACAAAAAAGGATAGTCCATACAACATGTTATATCGCCCATCACAAGTATAGCCATCAAATCTGTACGCTCATTCTCTTCAATTTAGATGTCACTGCTGTCTACTTCATCAAAAATGACATGTAGTTAATAGTAAGAAACCGATTCTGATGAGAAACAGAGAATTCTAGCTGCGTTATGAAAATAACAATCATTTCCTCAACCATTCTATTCACAGATGATCGCCATAATGAAAACAATTCTGCGAGAAATTTGGAGCCATTCACCATATCTAAAGTTATTCATCTGCACGATCTTACCGCGACCAAGCTCATGTCAAAAAGCTAATAGGTGCATAATATTCAATTTGCTATGTCTGTGAAATGTTGAAATGATAAGCCAAAAAATTATTCAGCATTACTTTTGGTGCTAAAAAACAATTCGGTTGTGGCATTTACGTGAAGGTTTCTAAAAATCCGCCCAACTATGCTACTGTAAGGCAATTGATACTCACCTGATATGCAGATTCAATGAAATTAATGATAAATATTGACAGGAAAATCGAAAAATATAATCACTTGCTCGAAGTCAATTTCCACGCGATCGAAAATGCTTTCATTGTGCCTGCACAGGAAAATTTTACTTCACCTGACGGTTCAATCAAACGTTGCTTTTACGATACATGTGACGAGCTCCATTTATCTAATGAAGGCTGTTCTGTTTTGTTCAATAATTTAGAAAAAATCATTTGCTCATTATAATTGTACAAATCTTTTTCTGAAATAAACTGAAATTGATGTGTGATACAGTAAAAATGACACACAAACATTAGCATGTGTGAGATCAATAAAATCACAGGAGAAAGGTAACAAATTACAAAATTACAGTCGCGTGAATAAAATATGAAGATCAGCACCGATATGTTCAACATGCAGTTCATTAATGTGATTTAAATCAATAACAGCACTCATGGACTTCATGAATGAAACATCGTGTGCGAAAAACAGCAGTCATCAAGACTACTTCGCGTTTAACATCATGCACATTTCCTATAAAAAAAAGATGAACAATTAGAGTACTAATAATTGAAAACACTTGTTTATGTAATTATCATATGAAATAGCTAATTTTACGATGATGTGAAAAAAGATCTTACCCAATTAATTTTCGGAATATGCGCGATATCAAGTATTTCATCAAGGAATCATTAGGAGACAATCGGCAGAGCTCTGTTAGTGTTAACAGCACACACCACGTGAAGGTCAGAGTTGCCTTAGCTGAACAGAGGCTGTATATATTGTATATCAACTTTTGTGTGCCCTGGTCAGCAAAAGCTTCATCCCAGGGTAGACAAGTATCCCTTGGTGTCAAGATAAGAGTCTACCGAAACGATAATGAACATTATGAACACCAAGTAAAGATGTGTAATGCTTTAAATGATTAAAATTCTTCATATTGAACAGACTTCAATGATCAGCAAGCCCCTAATGGAATCGGGCTGTTTCTGCAATCATCAATGAAAGCATCTCATTGAAACATTGAAATTCTCAAACTAGATGGGTTCACTTTCATTACACATCTCACATTTACGGAATAATCAAAAAACAATGCAAAAAAAATTTTTTTGGATTTTTCCTTTTTGCGATTTTTTTGAATTTTTCACATTTTTGTTTTTCTAGTTTTCTATCATTTGCGAAAAACTACATGTTGCAATTAAGGTAAATGGCCAAAGTTACCGGAGCTTCCCAAGGAGATTGACTCAAGTTTTCGTGAGCAAGATCGTCGTAATAAAAGAAAGTATTCTGAAACTTGAAAGACGCTTTATAATGATTCGGATAGTGGTAAACTGAGCCAATATGTTCGAAATTCCCGCCAAAAAAGTTTAAAAAGACTGGCATTGTTTGGTCAATGTTGCGGAGATCCCCAACTGGTAGTTTCGGTTGCTTGTCAATGATACGAAATAGAATATTGTTATGAACTGCAAATTTTATCATTGTAAGGGGGTGTTCTTGGGTAAGTTTGGCTAAGATTGTTTTGACAGTTGGATCAGTGTGTTGGAGCTCTGCGAAATTTTTCTGTTGTTCCTCCTGCTCAGAGGCTTCGGCTTCAAGGACGGAATTGATGGTGGATAGCTCAGGGCGTGTTTCAAGGTGATCAATATCAAAAGATTGTTTTGCTGTGTCGGATGGGAAATGGGAAATGGCGTCTGCATCGCGGTTAGCAGTACCTTTCTCAGGCCGAATGTCAATTTAAATACCAGAGAGGGCTAGTCCCCAACGGGCAATGGGAGGGGAGGGGTTCTCTTTTTGGAGGACTGCCTGGACTGCAGTATGGTCTGTGTGGACAATGACCTGTTGTTGGAACAAATAGGGACGAAAATGCTTTATGAACTCAACTACGGCAAGGGTTTCCAATTCGGTTATAGGGTAGTTATGTTCTGCAGGTTTTAATGTGCAGCTCCTAAAAGCGATGGGGCGATCATGGCCTTTGCTATCAAGTTGGCTTAAAATTGCACTAATTCCAAGCTTTGATGCATCAGTTTGCAAAATGAAGGGCTTGCTGAAATCGGGGTGTTGCAGGACTGGTGCATGAATGAGTAACTCCTTGAGTTTAATGAAGGCAGTCTGTTGTTCAGGGCACCATGAAAATTCTGAGTTTTTCTTGAGTAATGCAGTAAGTGAGCTGGAGATTTGGGAGCAATTGGGGATAAGTCTGCGGTAATAGGAGGGTAAGCAAAGGAATGACTTGACTTCTTTTGAGCTTTGGGGTGTAGGTATGTCAAAAATGGATTGTACTTTGTTTGGGTCTGGAGAAATACCTGTTGAGAGATAACGTGGCCTAGATATTGGACTTGGGGTTGACAAAATTTGCATTTCTGTATATTAAGTTGGAGTCCGGCTTTTGAAAAATGAGTGAGAATGATGTCTAAGCATTCTAACATTTGAGCACGGGATTCAGCAAAGACTAAGACATCATCGAGGTAGACCAAGCAGGTATTCCATTGCAATCCAGAAAGGATAATGTCCATTAATCTTTGGAATGTGGGGGGGCATTTGTGAGACCAAAGGGGAGGTAATTGAACTGGTATTGCCGGGCTGAGCAGTTAAAGGCGATTTTTTCTCTGTCACCTTCTGCAATTGGATTGGAGTAGTATGCAATGGACTGGTCGAGGGATGTAAAATATTTCATTCCATGCAGGGTGTCTAGGATTTTGTGGATATGGGGCAAAGGGTAGGTATCTTTTTTGGTCACTTTATTCAGGCCCGGGAAATCAATGCATAGGTGATGTCCACCATCTTTTTAGGGGACAAGAACTGTGTTGGTACACCATGGGGAATTGCTTTGGCTAATTACACCTGCTGATGTGAGTTGTTCAACCTCTGCTTGTATTATTTGTTTTTCTTTTGAGGATGTTCGAAAAAGATGTCTGCGTATGGGTTGGGAGCCATTGGTGTCAATGTTGTGGGAGACAAGTGTGGTTCTATCTATGCCGATCTTGGAATTTGCATGTAAGGTGTGGTATTTGGATAGAAAGCATAGGAGTTGATTTTTCTCCATTTCCGTGAGGTTGCTTGAGGTCAAATTGACATTTTCTTTTTACCATGTGAACAAAACGGTTCGGCTTGTTCGGCGTCAGAGGGGATAGTTTGGTGGGGGAGTTTTCTTTTGGAATGAACCACAAAACTGTGCCAATGCATGTGCCAGCGTAGAGGGTCTGGGGAGTGTCCTGCATATTTAAGACGGAAATGCCTATGCAGCTGTTTTGATTCTCTGATATGCAAGCAGCGAAATGAACTTTGGCATTTTGTCTGGCTTTTGGGGTAAATTCGAGTTGGTTGATGTGTAGGTATGATTTGGGTAAGGGGACAGTGAATTCAATAATAGTCTGGGGCGGTAATTCTAGTTTTTCATCCAGGTAGGTCCCACCACAGGTGGACAGGGGGCTGTATTCTAGGCCTCGCAAGGTAGTATAACATCACCAAATTTGACTTGGGACTTTTGGTTGTTGATGGTGTATTCTGAGAATGGGCTGAGGAAATTTTTTACCAGGAGTATGTCTGCTGTGCAATCTATTTGGACATGTACCATTATAGTTTCTTGGATGGTTTGGGCAGTTACTGCAACAATGGTTGCTCCTACGAAGTGGATGGGAAGGTTGTTTGCTGCTTTTGCTAGGATTAGTGGGGGTTACATGTCTAGCTGTAGGGCTTCAGCAATATGAGAATCAATGGGGGAGTACACAGCACCAGTGTAAATCATGTTTTGTTGAATAGCTTCCCATTCAGTGTAATTGGAATGTGAGGGGTATTTTTTTTCAAGTATGGTTGGTGGAGGTTTAATGGAACCAGATTGGTGGATTTAGTTTATAAGTTCAATTGCAGGGGTCCTTGGGGTATCAATGTCGACAAGGATGTATTTCTCTTGAGTTTGGGCCCCACGACGATTGGCTAATTGTAAAAAGGCATGACTGAATGAGGGAGAGATGGTCTCATGTGCCTGTTATGTAAAGATATTTCGTATGTATGTTCATTGGCAGTGTGATGCTTTGGGGAAGGGAAATATGTATGCAAAATAAGGAAGGAGTAAAAGACACCTGCAATGACAATGGTGATGATGGCCAGGTTGATAAGGATTTGCAAGGGTCCCTTTAGTAAGTTATTCAATCGGACATGTTCTATGCCTTGCCTAGCACCGGAAAATGTGTTGCCGATTGCTTGACCACTGCCTGAGATCATATTGTATACTGTGTCTGAGTCAAGAGACATTTGGGCCGTGTAATTAACGAGTTTGTTAACAATGCTTTCAAGGGTGTGGGTTTTGTAGATCTTCAAAAAGAGTAGATTTGTCGATATTGTTGCGAGTTGGTCATAAAAAATTGTTGGCGTGTTGAAGTGGAAGAGGGAGAAGTTTTGATTCCATACAATTTCTAAGGGGAGATCAGTGACATGTGGGGATCCTGTTTTGCTGACCCATGTATTATTTTGTTTGTATAGGGCAACATGCATGTGGTGGCAGTCCACAGTTTGGGAGAAAGGGATCAAATCATTTCCTCCTGGATTTGAGAACATAATGTTGGTCCCCACAAGGATAGGTAGGAGTTTGTAGCAAGTCCCATTGACTTTGTGATTGTAAAAGACTTTTGATGTGTTTACCTGCTTACAGGGCCAGACTGTGAGGGCATCCCCTGTGAATTCTGCTATTATGTCCGTCCTTTGTAAGAATGCATGTGCCCCAAGTGTTGGATCAAGGCGTAAAATTTGCCAGACTAAATCAAGATGACGTTGTGCCTGTCTGCACAACTCATTCCACGCGTTTTTGAAATTTTGGATTTCGAATTCCTCAATTTTGTCTACCAGGTAATTTAGTTTTGCATTGATGGGTTCAAAATTGTCAAAATCCTATAATTTATTTGGGGTGTCATTAACTTGCAGGGTTAAAAAGGCATTGTGGTGTGGGGTTCTTGTGTCTTACTGTACGACAATACCTTGTTTGTTTAGGACACTGTCTTGGATTTCGGGCAGTTGGGGTTGGAAAAGAGGGCATTTTTGATAGAGAAAGCGCCTTGTAGTTCCTCAATGGTCATGTGAGTTTGTGTTAGTTTTATGAGGTACATATTTTTGTATTCAAAAGGGCATAAGTTTTCAAATGTTGTCTCATTCCAAATAATGGCCCCATCGGCTGTTACACAATGACCTGATGTTGGCTTACATGACCCCAGGTCACCTAATGTACCTGTCATTGATTTTCCCTTCGATGATGCTATTTGTCTAGTTTCTACGATGACATTAGTTACAGACGTAATGGTCTGTGCAACACCATGTGTATTCTACGCTTAGGGAGTTGTTTGTGGACCAAAATCCTGGTTTCGTTTCATACAATTTTTGACTATTGTGTTCTTTGTCTATAACAATTGCCTTACAAACATATGGGGTTAGATTTTCCATTTCAGTTTGGTCGAAAAGGATCCCTTTTGAGCCAAAAAATCCAATTGGTACAAATTTTTCTTTTGCGAATACCACACTTGCATGCATCTGTTATGTAAGGTTTGGTGGAGGGAATATATAATTTTCCAAATGTCTGTACTGGTTTGTCTACTGTGGAAGGGGGCATGCATGATACAGCTTTTGGTATGCTGACTGAATGACTGCTCAATGAAGTTCCACAGAGTTGGAATTGTGCATGACATGATGATGGGATTATTATGCAAAATATAAGACAACAAAAAGACCAATAATAATTATTATTGGAGGCGGTGTGGTGTTGTCTTTTTGCGGTTGGGGCGATTTAGTGGGTGCCTCATCGGGGTTGTATAGGCATCAGTGTTGGGGTTGGCTGGTTTACAATCTGAACAGTTTGTAGGATTTGAGGAGTTGGGTTGTATGATCGGGTCAGAACATCCTTACTTGTTGGGGTAGGGAGTAGGGTCTTATGAGGGTGGAATTTGTATGGTTTTGGTGTTAGGCCATGGAGTAAAGAAAAAATATTTCGGCCTTTTTTGGCTGGTGGTTCGACAGCGATAGGTGAGGCACATGAATGATTCCTGGGGATTTTGTAGGTGGCAGGAATGGTAGGTAACAGCTTTGGGGTGGTGTCAGTCTTTGGCATTGGGGGTGGTGACATGCTGCACCAGTCGGGCAGGTCCAAATCGAGGATGTATTCCTCTTCAGTGCGTCAGTGGCAGGCCTGCATTATAGTTCCTAAAGTATGCTGGGGGCGACGATGTATGGTGGGCAGTGTGGAGTAAAGAGGGGGATCATCCATTTTCATTAGGGGTTGGGGTTGCCTATCCTCGATACAATTTTGCACATTACGACTCTGTTGGTTGGGGCAATACCTGCTTGTGTGGCCCCTCTGTTTGCATAGGAAACACTGAACATTGAAATAAGTTTTTGAGATGCAGTGGTCTGATCTATGGCCTGTTTGGGAACAATGGATACATCTGCTCTTGCAGTCCCGGGTAACATGATTATTACGAAAACAGATTTCACATTATTTTCATGTGCCTAATGAATTACAATTTCGAGCTACATGACCAAGTTGTCTGCATTGAAAGCATGTGGGCTGTCTGAAACTGCTGTTGTTTCTGTAACCATTGTTGCTACTAAGAGTGTTGTTGTTACTAAAACTGTTGTAGTTACTCTGTGGCGGGGGTTGTGAATTTTGTTTGATCTGCAACTGTAAGTCTTTTACTTGTTGTTCTAACTGATGCAAAAGGCCTTGTTGGTCAGCATTGTTTGTTAATAAAAAGATGGGTTTGGGTTTTGGAGGTATGAATTGAAGGGTGTTGGATTTCAATTCATTTCTAAGGATTTGCTGTTCAATGTAAGCTGCTTTGTCCGACATTTCTTTTAGGGTTGTGAACCTTCTATACTTAAGTGCCTCCCTGAATTCCTCCTGCATGCCTTCAACAAAAAAAGGTTTTATGATCATTTCTGCGTCTGCATTAAAGTTGGGATATGTGAGGGTTGCCAGATGTTCCAGATCGAACAAAAATTTGGTGGCTGTTTCTGATTGTTTTTTGTTTTCTTTCTCGCAAAAATTGTTGATGCAACTCAGTGTCCTAGTTATTTGGGAAGAAGGTCTGTAATGCAGTTTTGTACTGCTCGTATGTATGGGGCGGGTTTTCAGAATTGGCTAGACTTTTGAATTTCGCTAACGCGGCTCCTCCCAAATGAATTTCTAAGCATGCTAGCTTCAACTGTCTATCAGTATCCTTCATGCCTTGAAGTACCATGAATTGTTCTAAATGCTTGCTCCATTCACCAAAATGTTGGGTCAATCCACCTGTGAATACTGTAGGTTTCGCATAGAAATTATTTGCCATGTTATTACGGATGTTGGCTGTTCTTAGGTCGTCAATTAGGGTTTACTGTATTTTGGTTCAATTGTGTCCCGAGGGTACAAAAATGTTTGGAAAATAATTTGTTTATTTGTTCTCTAACGATTTCTCCTAAATGATCCTGAGTTTGGTGGGTCATTCTCGGTTTATGTTGGGATTTTTTCCTTGATGTTTCAATTTTTGCTTCACGCTTGATTTGTAAAAATGTATCACTTAATGTTTCATGAAAGGTACTTTCCAGTTTGATATTTACGAATAACTGTCTTACTGTAGGAGATAGTTCAATTATGTATGCAATTACTGCTTAGGGTTGCCCGGGAAAAAGGATGCACCTAAATGGGGCAGGGGAGTTCCAATGGTTACAATAGGGTATGGTCACCAAAATATGTAATGCCCAGATTCAACTATACTTTTACTTGGTCCTAACGCTTGCACTTTACACAGTCCATGGGAACAGGGCGATACGAACAATGACAATTAAACGACAAAATAATAAACAAATGTCATGTCGACGATTGCTTCCCTGTCGACGATACAAGAATAACACTTTGCTTCACAAAAAAACAAGTCTCCCATTAAAACATGCTTTCATAAATCTGACCAAATCATGCTTTTCTTGGCTTTAAATACTGTTCTCTTGGCCACTCTCTTGGTTTGCAGGGGGTTCGTTTCCGAAATCTTCTTCTGCCCAATCCTTGCTTCTTGCTTCTTCTGCTTCTGTATACTGTACACCTGTTTAGGCCACGCCTTCCAATGCTTTTCTAGTACTGTATGCTTTCCACGCTTCTATTACACTTGCTTCTCTACTTAGGATGGACTTAATCATGCCTTTGTGCCTCCGTGTATGCTTCTGTATCTATTTCTCGCGTGTATTCATGCTTCTATAGGAACTGTCTGTCTGGAGCTTCTACTTTCTACTACATGCAGTGTGTGTTTACAGTTTTAGGGGGAGAATTAATATAGCTGTGGAATGTGTATTTTCATGTGGATTCTGGGGACCAGGTGCTGATGTGCAAATTAATTAGAGCATCTTTAATTGGGTCAATGGTGTGTGGGACGATAAAAATAGAGTACTTCACATAAATTTATAGGAATGTCTGGATGCGAAATCCAGACACCCTTGAGATGATAGATTATAAAATGAATGTATAGTTAATAATAAATGATCACATAGTGTATTTACAGTGATGCGTTAGCATCTACATTACAAAATATGGAAAAACTTTTTGGTTGGCAAAATGTAAGCTGTCCCAGCTGTTTTGCTGGCATTCACAAAAATAACAAACTCTGGCTCATAGTTTTAATAAGTCGAGAAAATGTGGATCCAATATTGAACATTGGACATGTGTCAAGAGTGAGGGTTTTGAGATAAATATGTAGTCCCCAAAATGCTGACAAATGGGACTGGGTTTTGCTAACTACTAATTTACAGTAACAACAAGAAAATAAAATATTACAACTTTACATTACAGACAGATCGCAGGTAAGGTCAGATGCAATTATGTATGCCAAGAATTTGAGGAACAATTATGGGTGGCGGTGATGTGCATGGGTATTTGGTGATTCGAATAATGTAAGGGCAGGCAGCCCTGAAAAATGAAAAGTAAAGGGGTACTGCAGTATGCACTAAAAATGAAAACAGGATTAGTTCACTATCCGCAATGAAACTCAGTAACATGAACATAACACTGAATAAACGAGAGCTGAAAAACCAACTCAAAAATTATGGGTAGCCAACAAATTTAAGACTGGCTCTTTTCCTTCAAAAAGAGAAGGGGTTTTACTTCCAAGTTAGACCCACCTATCATGTGAGACATAGGTCTTGTCACTACAGTTCCATTCTGTACAAGTATTCAGTGCCTTATGGACATCTGTTGCATAATATCCTATTTGTTGCATACATCTTTCACACACCATGTAATGGGCCAGAGTGACCCATTTCCAGAAAACCCATTGGTGTTTCTTTATTGATCTGACGGCACCTGCTGAGAAATACAGAAATGCATTCATATTAAAAACAATGGCGAAAATCTGGGGGAAAAAGTGAAGTGTTGTGCATATATGTAACTTTTTATTGCAGAAGAAATGTGAAAACGCCTATTGTACAAAAATTAATTTTTACCGGACCATTTCTTGGAAAAAATTATGAAAGAAAAATTTACAATAAATATATTAGATATTTTACACTTTGTCACTTTTCGTGACACATGCAAGAGTGTGAAATATAAACATGAATATTCCAAGGAAATTCAGATCTTCTCGAGTTAGTTCAGATAATATTTTGAAAAAAGCTTTTAGTTCACAAAAGAGCAAGTCTGCCAACAGTGGCCTGGGCCCAAATGATTGAGCCAGCACATGCTGCAAGAGATCTGATGCTAAAGCTGTTTTTTCCAGACATCTTACAAAGTTCATTCAATATGCATAGTTTCTTCTCTTCTGGCAAGAACAACATAAAGTTTTTTTAAATCTATTGGAAAGCCTGGCCAATTTAGCTGTTGTGTTACTGTCCAAACCGATTTTTCAAAATTGATGCAGAATACAGTTTTTGGCTTCTTTGCTTTCATGGCAAGCTTTTTGACAGTTCGAATACTGTGCTTATCTTCATCATCATCCACCAATGCATCATCCCATACTCTAAGGCGTTTTCCATCCACCATTGCTATGGTCAGAAATTTGACAATTTGGATTAGCTTTTGATAGTCTAATATGAACTTGTCCATCTCTTTGATCAGTTGCTGGATCTTTTCTTGGGAGTGTTGCATTGTACTACGAATGATAATATTTTATTTAAAAAAAGTATAATATGTGTCTGAAATGTAACATATTTCACAAGTTTTCGATAAGCTGGCTGTAGAACTAATTTGCATTTTCTATTAATTCACTTATAGTGTGACTGGAGGATGACAAACCGCAGATAATCTAAGATTTCAAATAATGAAAATCGTCAACATCTGTTCATTAAATTCGAACTGTTGACGATTTCTTTGGCCACGCCAGATGATTTCCACCGATGTCTGTGTAGAGCCCAAGCTTTTCCGTTTCTTCGAATTTTTCTCATAATTTCTGGACGATTCGTGCTTCTGAGCCAGAAGTTTCTTCACATTGTCCTCCAATGAGGGCTTTCAAATGTTTATTTGAAGGGTTTTCATCATCAGATGAATTATAATCTGAAGAAGAGTGTGTTCCACAATGCTTGCTGACGGCATCAGTCGTTGCAGACATTAAAATTGCACCTGAAAAATATTTATTATTGTCGCCAAAGACAATTTTGTAG